>JAQIXO010000543.1:0-18673 GCA_034700305.1 Protaphorura armata
ATTTCCTGTTTTCATTATTGGAGCACTTGTCAATTTTGTCATGATATTTACCATGTTCAAATGGCATCCTCAAGGGAATCAACCAATTATATTATTCGTCGTGGCTGGACTTTGGGGAATTGCGGATTCCGTCTGGCAAACTCAACTCAAAGGTTATTGAAATTATTTTAATTGTTGTGTCAGTTTGGTAATGCAGTCACACATACGCTAATTTAAAATTTCTTCTACTGGTTGCTTTATGTATGCGATACCGTAGGACTGTACGGAGCCCTTTTTCAAGGAACTGAGGAAGCAGCATTCAGTAACTACACACTTTGGGAGTCTATTGGATTCGTAATTGCTTTTGTGAATGGAAATCTAATATGCGTGAATCTCAAACTGTATTCTTTGGCCGGAGTTTTAACGGTAGGGATGTTTGGATATTTCATTATCGAGATAATTCAATTATTGAAAGGAAACAAAAATTGTTAGATTAACTTATACCAGAATGGAGTTAATGCATGCATTGGATTGTTTATAGATTAAAATTATTCAAATCACCTAGAGAAAGATTGGAAAAGTTGAATATTTTGTAACGCATAAAAAACTTTTTGTATTAATTCCAAATGAGAACATTCATTATTCGCGTCTACAAATACGCTTATTAAAAACACATCAAGTTTATTTTTATTGGAATTGGGTAAGTTACAAGTACAAGAAAACATAAAAAGAAAGGGTCAACTGACTAAAACGCATGTAATTTTCTCTTTTAGGATGTGTAAGCCACGAGAAATAGACATTTTCCTTTGTAAAGTAGTTTTTCATTAATTGGCGATTTTGAACCCTTCTATTAAATAATAATCGTTTGAATTGCCTGTAAAAATTACTAGATGATGTACAATTTGCAATTTACAATTACAATTCCTTTGTCCAGACAGACACAGGAAGGTCGGGGTTCAGAGTCATATACTGACTCGTGCTTCGCTTGTATTTTACGATCGTTTGTATGAATAACGTTATAAAATTAACAGGAGTAACAAAGCTCTCAAAGATGTGGAATCGTTCATCAAATCACTGACCCAGTCTCACCTGAGCCAGTGTATTGAAATTGTCATCGAACCAGATTCAATGAAATATTTTTACTTGAAGTAATATGAAGAACAGTAGAGGAATGCGCTGTAACTTCCGAAATGCATGATATGTGTACGAGCTCGTGTATCAAGAGTTCGGGATCGTCTAGTTTATAACGTCAGCATGAAATATTTTGGGGATAAACTGTTGACGGCATACTAGTACATCTACATCCTCATCTGTCTGCACACACCTCAATATTTAAACCCATTGCCGTTCATGTCATATTTGGATTTCCATACATTACGGAAATTGAGCTCACAGTTCACTTGTTTTTCATATCTTTAATTATTTAAAGAACAATCGCATCCTTGCTACTTCTCCTTTTATACGAATTCAAATTGAGTACAAAATAGCATGTGATTTTATTGGAGACCGAAGGAGGTTTATCATCTATACAGTGGAGGACTTACAATTTGTCTGGTAGTGAAGAAATGAGGAAAAAAACCCACGCCATGTTACCTGAAACCCCATTGCAAATCCGGGGGATCGAAACCCACTAGTAAAAGGAAAGTACGGAACCGTTTTTCATGGATCTGAGGAGAGTGTATTTATTAATTAAACACTTTGGGAGTTCATGGGATTCGCAATTGTTTTGTGAATGAGAATTTGACATGCGTGAATCTCAAGCTGTATTGTTTTACTGGAGTTTTAACGGCAGGGATGTTTGGATATTTTATTATCGAGATAACTCAATTTATTTTTAAAAAAATGTTAGGTTAATTAATACCGTTGTGGAATTAATGTATTCTTTAGATAATTTACCAGACTACTAAACTTGGATCGAATCTACAAGGTAGTTCATTACTATGGATAATACAACTATATCTACCAAGATTGTAAAGCTACCTGATTTATGAATCGCTCGTATTTTCTAAAAGTTGGTATGAATAATGCACTGTATGTAATAGCTTTCCTGCATTCCTCACTGAAAGAAGTATTAGTGCCATAACATAATCTTCGTACAGTTTTGTTTCTTATGATCATGATATTTTAGAACTTAATTATGTTTTCTGTACCTCTAGGGAATTAGTAAGTATTGAAATCTTCTCTCAAAATTGGCATTGAAACCTAACGCAGTTAAATAAAAAATATTCTACCGCGAGCAACAGTGCAGTGCAATGCAGTGTAAGCCAAAGAAAAAAAAGGAATGAACCGTGCACGAACTCGAGTGGTATTTCAAGAGCTCTAATCGTATGAAGTCATCATAAAATAGTTTGTGGGTAAACAGTTGACAGTAACGCTGAACTCATTTGTAGAAACCGAATAATAATTTGAGCACGCACTACGCACCTCAATATTTTAGACCCCTTCCCGTCCGTTCCCGTCTTATTTAGAATTGTATACAATGGAGTTCTTTTGAACACGTAGTTCCATGTCCTCCTCCAGCTTTATTTTTTTTAATTTATGTATTCTTGCACAACCCGAAATCATTTCGATTTCACATCCCTGATATTTTACATTATCTATGAATTTAAATCGGGTTCAGAATTGGATGTGATTTTTTGGAAACTGAAGGATCGAGGTACATAAAGAAAAAACATCCACTCACAGGGGATAGTCACTACATGCGAATTACATTACAGCACAAAGAGCGGACATCGCTCTTTGGAGTTTGTTTTCAGAACGGACATTGAGTTTTTCATACGATGTATAATGGAATCTTCTAATCGAATTCGTTTCCATTCATTTTGGTTGTTTTTTTTGACAATGCCATGAGGAGGTGATGGAAAAAATTGTTTTTGTTTTGCACTAAAAACTTGACAAGTAAAGAACCATTAAAAGAAAGCGGAAGGGTCAAGGAATAAAATGTTCAATTTGTCTAATTTTCAGTCTTGGGGTTTCTAAGCTCCGACAAAGAGACATTTCCTTTTGTAGAATTATTGTTTAATTTTCTTTGTAAAAATTACTAGAAATTGAATATTTCGCATTTGTATATACAAAAATATTGGGCTTCACTCAGAATCATAATACTGCGAACTGACTAGTCTGACTTGTGCTTCGCTCATATGTTATGAAAGCTGGTATGAATAATGCAATAACATAAACAGATGAAGATTGTGTCCGTGTTTGAATAGCACCGATGTAAGATAATACTACTACAATCTACTTTTAATTTGTCAAAAGTTATGATGTGTTTTTTTGCACCACCATTTGAAGAAACCGAGTCATAAAACATTTGTGCACGCACATCAATATTTTAAATCCGTTGCCGCTCGTGTCTTATTTAGATTTACACACAAGACTAAATTTTGAATTCACAGTTTAATCAAATTTATCTCATCTCTTGTATTTTGTTTACCAGAAATCATTTCATTACACCCTTGTTACTTTTCGTTTCGTATGAATTTAAATTGGGTACAAAATAGGATGTCATTTTATTGGAGACTGAAGGAGTTTTAACTTCCATTCAGTCGAGGACTTACAATTTGTCTGGTGGAGAGGGGAAGAAACAATTAAGGGAAAAAGCGGAGCCCTTTGCCAAGAATCTGAGGAGACTGTATTCATTAATTACGCACTTTGGGAGTTCATTGGTTTCATAATTGATTTTGTGTATGAGAATTTAATATGCGTGAATCTCAAACTGTATTCATTGACTGCAGCTTTAACAGCAGGAGTGTTTGGATAATTTATTATCGGGATAACTCAATTATTTTTAAGAAAATGTTAGGTTAATTAATGCCAGAGTGGAATTAATGTATTCATTAGATAAGTTACAGACTACTAAAATGGGATTGAATTTACAGGGTAGTTCATTACTATCGACAACACGACAACTACCTCTACTCAGACTTGCAAAGCTGTGAAGCGCTAGTATTTTCTAAAAGTTGGTATGAGTAACGCATAACTTTTAATAGGTTTCTTGAAGTTCTCACGTTGAAGTAGTAGTGCCATAACAAAATCTTCGTACAGTTTTGTTTCTTGTGATAATGATATTTCAGAAATTATGATGTTTTCTGTTCCTCTAGAGCATTAGTAAGCACTGAAATCATCTCATAAAGTTGGAATCGAATTCTACGCAGTAAAAGGAAATAGTACACTAATGCGAGTAACATTGCAATGGACAAAAAAGGAATGAACTGTGCACGAATTCGAAGGTTATTTCAAGAGCTCTAATCGTAAGGGATTTGTCTAGTTTATGACACATGTCATCATAAAATAGTTTACGAATCACCAGTTGACAGCATCGCGGAACTCTTTTGAAGAAACCGAATATAACTTGTGCACGCACTGCAATATTTTAAACCCGTTGCCGTTCATGTCTTATTTAGATTTACATACAACACTTACTTTGATTTCACAATTCCAACGTTCGTACTTCTTTGTTTTAAATATTTAACGTATTCACACAACCAGAAATTTTTTCGATTTCACATCCTTGTTACTATTCCTTTCCCATGAATTTAAATCAGGAAGAGAATTGGATGTGATTTTTTGGAAATATATCGAAACCCAAATAAACTTTCTTCGTTACTCTCTTAGAACAAAAAAACAGCGAAGGGTGGTTCAAAATTGTTTTATTTACTACGAGATTTCCATGCGATTAGTGCGAGAGATATGATATGCCATTTTCTGACTTGAACCCAGTAAAAGTGTTGTATATTAAGAAATAGTAGGATTTCACCCAAGTGTACCAACTTTATATCAATTACTGCAAATAATTATTAACATTGCATAAAAATGAGGCAGAGTAAAGATCATCCGTGTGAATTAGTTATGGACCACCCTATAAAATTGGAAAATTGTAACCGCATGCAAAAGGGATGAAGTAAGAAAATGAAATGTTGTCGACTTTAGAAATCCGTGACTTCTCCACGTAACCACGCAGGAAAACTTCATATTTAGCACATTCGAGTGTCAATCGAGTTTTTGAAGTTGGTTTTCACGGTGAGATATTTTATATGTACGTATTCGTTCCTTTCCTCTCCTAGAAGACCAGATCTGGTCCCATGAAATAGAAATGAAATGAAAGGGGTGAAAGCAGGAAGCTCTCAATTCAGCACTTTCTCTCACACTCTGAGTCTACTATAGTATCTACTTATGTATTTCTGTTTACCATCAACGTTCCAACTCCATGTTAGCGACATCATTCAAAATTAAATTCCAGAACCGGAAGTGACTTTTTCTCCTTGGGATAGTGTGCTAAGCAGCCTTCAGGATTTATACAGGAATTGGTTTTTCTTTTACTTTTAGGAAAAATCACTCCGTGTGTTTCCAATGAAAATGATTTAATTTCCTTTTGATTTTAGAATTGTGACCCAAACACCTTTTGAGAGGATTCTTGAATTTTGAGTCTTTTCGTGGATGAGGATGTTTCCACTTAAAGTGTGGCAAAACTCTGAGCCCAACTTGTGTTTTCCATTTGTCTCCGTTTGGATTTGGATTGTGAAAGTTGTACGATCTCGATCTTTGATCAATTCTTCTGGGGTGACTGGACTTTTTATTAAAGCTGGCAATAAGATTTACCTTTAATATAACACGTTTTGATTATTAAGATAAGATCATTAAGATTAAAACATGAAGTTCAGACGCACAACTATCAATGCGACTTATTTTCGGCTAGTTCCTCACTATTTGGCTCTCATAACAGGTGAGGTTTCGTTCTTTCTTGGCCCTGTGTTAAAAGTGTTTGGGCAAATAATCGAGACTTTTATACCACGTCACCACGTGGGGGTATTAGTTTTCGGCACATTCAACTGGATTCTTGAGGCATTTTAATTTGAGCTTCCAGAAAGGGATTCAAGAGGTCAACATAATTTGAGACACAATGGTGTGAGTCTGAGGATTTAAACTTTCTCAACTCATCAAATAAATAGCAGGAATTCAAAATGATAAGTTCATCTGATTGGGCTACAGCCGTGTCTAATAAATTATTCTTATTAAACATTATGAATGTTGTATAAAGTTTCATGATTCCTCCTAATTTACCGTCTTCTATTCTTCAGCGAAAAGTAATTACTAACTTTATTGGCAAACATTTTCTAAGGAACACATTTACAGAGTGAGCGGACTACGGTTTGGTTTTTTGGCTGAATCAAAAAGTATAATTGGTTGAATATTCTAATAAGCGTTATAATAATATAATAGTATTGAGTTGTATCAATAATTTGATTTGTATCCATTGGATAATTTTAAAGACAGGAAAATTAAGACGAGAGTATTAATTCAGTTAATTTTTGCAAGTTCGTTCCTGCTACTACTCATTCGTTTTAATTTCCTTGAACTGAAATTTTTAACGATGGATGAATGTCTGTCATTGTCATTTCAGTAATTCTCAACATCACCAATACTCACGGGGACTTACAAGAGTTGAAACTTGTAAAATACTTGATGCAAAACTATGATTCTTCAGTTCGTCCAGCAGCACATTTTTCAGAACCCCTGTTGGTCAGTTTCTCCCTCTCACTTCATCACATTGTGGATGTCGTAAGTTCATTTCAACAATTTTTATAGATTAGTTTTCAGAGTTCATTGATTTCAATACAGGGTGATCCAATAAAGATTTCCAATTTGTTGAGACTAAAGAGTTTATACATAATTTATATATAATTGACAATATAATAAAACTCATGATAATACAGATTTGATAGATTTGATTGTTTTGTATAATCATCTTGCTTGAAACTATCTTCACAAGTTTATCAACTGTAAAACTCCTAGCATCACATTTCGAATTTTCTTTGTATTACATATTTCCTTGCAAACTTTTGGTCTCCCAATATTATATTAGCGCAAGAGCCCTTAAAAACTTAAATTCGACTAAGAATTAATCGTTTCAAAAGTTCAACGATTTCAACGGATATATTATAGAAGATCATTCCAAAGTTGAACTCATTCACCAAATTGAGTATCAAATGACGATTTGTCGGGGTGTGGGCCGGTTCACGTTCGTCTAAATTTTATGTACATTTACGTTTGCTTAAAATACGAGCACTTTCAATATTAACGAATTAAAAATTTACAACATTTTAATGTTATCTGGATTCTTACACAATTTCACCACTTTTGACAACGAACTGTAATGGAAAGCTCATTTCCATAACATTGCACACCGTTTTGTGCAAAATATTATATTTCTGTTCCTCTGTCGTACTAATCGCAGGTGAAATATTGGTATATAATGATGTTCCAACCAAGACCGTTGAGGATAGTTCCCACGTCCACCGGAGTAAAAAGGGTATATCTTTAATTCTGAAGGAACCCTGATTTTTTCGATTTTTATTTGGAAATTGATTTGACCTTTGAGTGTGTGCACTAAAACAAGTAGAGATCTTACAAGATTAAAAACTCAGACCCAATTCGATTGTTTGAACTTTATTTCAATTTTGTTCCCTAGCTGTAAGTTTGAGTTAATTTATGTAAACTACACAAAGCATTAGATTCAGTTTCATATTATTCATATCTACATTATTAAAAATCATCCAAGGCTCGGTTGCAGAAATAAAATGGACTTCTCGATTTTGTAGGATGAGAAGAATCAAATTCTTACGACGAGTTGTTGGTTGACTCAAACCTGGATGGATCATCATTTATCATGGAATTTGAGTGAATTTGGTGGAAATAAAATCATTCGACTTCCTTTCACAAGAGTTTGGAAACCTGACATCATATTATACAACAAGTTAGTTGGATTTTTTACGGCAAATGTTGAGCTTGTTTTATTTTTGCACTGAACGTAGAAACGAATATTTCGATTTAAATTTCAAACGCATTTTTTTAGTAAAAAGTTCTCTCCGCCAAAACAGTGTGGTAGAGCACCAAACACGTACTTTCCACAATACCAATACCATGTCTCTAATTATCAGGACTATTTCCCTAAAATCTCAACACCCCAACCTGATCTGTATTTTATACGAGTGGAATACACTACAAAGAAAAATTTCCGATCGCCATGAATGGATTCAAATTTTTGATTAATGTAATATTTTTATTGAACCAGTGCGGACTCCCAATACTCATCCTCCGTAATCAACACGAATGTATTGGTGACCCACACAGGAGAGGTCACTTGGATGAGTCATGGAATATTTCGATCGAGTTGTGATATTAACGTTGAGTACTTCCCATTTGACATTCAGGTCAGGTCAGGTTAGGTCATCTTGATTGTCAATTTTACATTTAGAGTGACAATAACATTTTTAATGTAATAGAGTTGTAATTTGAAATGGGCTTCTTGGACTTATGACGGTTATCAGGTGAGTAAATAATTTTCTCCAAGATTAGTACGTAGATTTTGCCAGAAAAGTGAGATATACAATCTGTAGTCGCAGAATAGTAATGCATGATTCAAAAAATTCAATTGATTGAACACTTTTCCATCCTAACCCAACTATAGCTTGAACTCCGACTCCCAGAGCCGGAAGGAGACGTTTCTAATTATCACACGAATGGAGAATTTGATTTGGTGAGTCTTTCAGCGACACGAAATGTGAAAGTTTACTCTTGTTGCCCGGAGCCATACCCGGACGTGACCTATACAATCGTCATGAAACGACGACCCTTGTTCTACGTCTTCAACTTAATCATTCCATGTCTACTTATCAACGGAATCGGTGAGTGGTGGTTGTGGTTTGGTGGTTTCATTCAGAAATCCAAATCTTACTCTCAAAATCGGCACGCACGCACTGGCAAAGAAGGCACCTTTTCTTTTATCGTAAAATCAAACCTGGATTTGTTGTAGAATCCAGGTCCCGAGTATTCACCTTAAAGTACAAAAATTAACGATTTTGAAAAGGTTTTTATTTTCCTAAGGGTTTTTTCCATCTCTGCTGTGCAAAATGTACGAAATGGGTGTTGTTTATGTTATTCCTCCACGGGAAATGGGAAACACATTGTAATATGTAATACAGTCATTTGAATCTCTTCAGTTCATATCACACTGTATCAGCTTTTTCGGTTCCTTGCGATACCCGTGACATGTGTACAATATTATTTTGTATTCTGAATCAGTATAGGTGTTGCTGTGTGAAATACTTTCGTAGTTTCTTGTGGTTTTTTCCTTCTATTTCAAAACTTGAAACAAATTATTATTAATTCCTAACACGTCTAAGACTTTTCGTGTGCCAACTAGGGGTTGCTTTTCCGGGTTCGAGCGGAATAAATAGTTGCAGAAACGCCAGATACATACATAGTATGTATAATACGAAATATTGTATGAAACACGAGCTTCATAAATATGTATGGTTCGATTATGTAAACAAATAAATATTTTGTAGCGTAGTTGAGTTGTTGCGCTGAATATAATCTCATGGAACAAGCCCTAATTCCACATATCCGAATTGTATCTGCTATTGAGTTTGTCTATAAATTGACAAAATGAAAACAAATGGCCGGAGTACTGGTAGCCTGAAGCATTTGAATGCATATCAAATTTTTAAGTCAAATTAATTTTTCAAGTGAGATTCAATTTAATTTTGAGTAATATTAATTTTTTCCAGCCCTTCTAGTATTTTTTGTTCCATGTGATTCCGGAGAGAAAGTAACACTTGGGATT
This sequence comes from Protaphorura armata, assembly GCA_034700305.1. Taxonomy (NCBI): domain Eukaryota; kingdom Metazoa; phylum Arthropoda; class Collembola; order Poduromorpha; family Onychiuridae; genus Protaphorura; species Protaphorura armata. The sequence continues at coordinate 9,605 of JAQIXO010000543.1, forward strand.
TCTGCCCTTCTCTCCATGACGGTTTTTCTGATGACAATTCGGGAGAGTTTACCCCCGACTGAGAAAACACCATTAATAGGTAAACCTAATCTGCATTACAATACAATTTCAGTTCTCATGCAATAACTAAGATCATAAATGCAAATAAACACACACAAACAATTAAATTGAACGGAATGATATGATCTAAACGAATGAAACTTTTCTCATTCATGAAGTAAATTAATGTAAGAATTAATTTTGTAACAGTTTTTAAAAATCGTCTAATTAATTTGAATGTTCATTTCTAGGAAAATATTACGGTGTTAGTATTTGCATTGTAACATTTGCGTCTGGACTAGCCGTTGTCACACTCAATATTCATCATAGTGGTTTAAGAGGAGCTCCCGTTCCCCATTTACTCCGATATCTCACTCTAGGAGTTTTGGCAAAACTATTATGTTTAAGAGAAGAAAAAGTGCATGGAGACTTGACAAATGAAGTGGCACCAGCTTCAGGAGGATTCTCTGATTTGGGCCATATCTCGAACAAATCAAAGGTAATTAAGAAAGAGAAAATTCGTTCACATTTTCATTTCTATCTTAACATATGACACAAATGTAGACAAGATAAGAAAGTCTCGTCTTGTGCTGTAAATTTTTATGATGGAATAAGGAGAATTGATATTTATAATGAATGCATATGCAATTCAATTCTCAGCCAGGACACACAGCTCCGTGCCTCCTTCAGCAAATGGACCAATACATCTGTACAAAATCTGTGAATTTGGTGTAGAATCATTTGAAACACTCGTAAATGAGAATGAAATTAGATCCGGCAAGGGATAGTCATTACATGTATATACTAGCACCCAGATATGACTTTTTTCTAGTCCCCGAGCATGCCCTGACCATAAATCAATCGAATTTCGTCTGTTGAAATTATAATTGTGTCTTCTGTACTATTGCAATAAACTATTTCCTGTGAGTTTTTCCATAATCTCCACCCATGGTACATTAATAATCTGGTAAAAGTTTGCTGAGTAAGTTGTAAAGTATATTTATTAGAATGTCCTCCAGGTTAAACCGTGAATTTTAATTTTGCATATGTATTGATGCATTGATCCATACTATTTGATTTTTCAGAAAATTTAAGCTTTCCCTAAAAAATGAAGGCTTAAATTACATAAATAAAATCATTTGTCGAATATGTAGATTTAATTTTCCAATAATTTTTGCGGAATACGTTTTACAGAAGTTTTCATGGCCTGAAATTCGTAGAAAAGACATAAGAATATTCGAACAAGGAACGCATAAATTCAACACTGTAGTTCCAAATCCTAATATTCGTGTTACTTTCTTGTCAGTTCAGAAAGTCTAGATAGCATAGCGTGAATCCATGACCATCGTCAATCAATGTGAGTACTTTGCTATTACACTTTGAAATTAATTTGGTGGATTAAAATTCCAGGGAAGTCAGAAGATAGGGCGTCGGGAGTTAGACGCGGAAAGTGCGTCCAGAAAGTGTCACTACACCGACTATGTTCAGAGCTCTCCGAAATTTGACATGCGACGGAATGGAAGTGATCTAGAAAATCGTCTGTCCAGACTCGCACTCAAAATTTGTGAAAGCATGGAGAAATGGGAGGAGCGAACGTCAGATCGTTTGAAACATGAAGCGATTCAGTTGGAATGGAAGAAAGTTGGACTCGTCGTGGACAGACTTCTTTTTTGGATTTTTGCAGTCACAACCCTCGTGTCCACAACAATGATACTTTTCTCATCTCCTTATTGATCCACATTATGATTATAATGTACTCTTTCTATAATGCACTTAACCATTTCAGAAAATCAGAATATTAATTAATCGTACTTTTCGACTTACCCTGTAAAATCAATTAATTTTGTTCAAACCCTTTAGATGTTCACACTGTACTAACACAGACACAGGATGAAATTATTTTTAAAAATGAAAAATTGGAGCATTAGATATTTTTGCTTCACAGATTTTCTAGGCTGAAATTTTAAAACGATAGTCTGGAAATTAATAATAAGATGTGTTTGTCCAAACAAGTGCAAATATTTGGATGTATATAAAAATGTGTTGTAATAAAAACGAAAAACTTATTGTGAAATTTTTGTCAATTAAACATTTTGTATGCTAGGCCGAGAGAGTTCAGAATTACACGTTTGAAGTGAAGTACAGATCTCGTTGCCAATTTATTGTAGACTGAAGAAATATTTCTTAAGAGAAAACCGTAAACTGATAATACAAGAATTTCCTACAATTACGTATCCGTACGGATTAAAGCTGTGCTCAGTGTGCTCATAGTTATTGCGTACCTTCCATCAATTGCTTTCTGCGGAGGAATTCTGAAACTGTTTGAAATTGAGCACTCAAATTCTATCGGTTCGTAATAGCCGACGGTTAACTTATTTTAGATTCGATTCATGTTAGGAAAACAATTAAGATCAGCATTTGTCATTCCATCTAATATAACCGTGGCAATAAGTCATATAATTTATTTCTACATCTGTCAAACGTTAAAATATCAAATTAGATACGTTAAAGAAATTAGAAGAATTAACCCACATGCAAATCCCGCAGGTAGCCGTGTAGAGCACGGTCGGTAACTATTATTCTAAAATGTCGTTATTACACAGTAATTTTCATTGAACTCAATTTTCTTTATACTTGCGAGTTGACATTTATCGGACTAAGCTTGTTTAATCCCAACTCTCGCTACACCATGCGCATGCGAAGGTTAAGTATTTGGTAAGCTTTTAAGCTTACAATTAATTAAATAATAAATTATGGGGTCCAAATGCAATCAACTCCTCATAATAAATCGTTGATATTTTGAATTGTATTACATGGAGCTTCTACATTTGTTAAAAACTTCGTTGCAAAGAGCCTTTTATATTTTTTTCCAATCTCCAGAGTGGAATCAGAAGTCAAGATTCGACTCGCTTTTCACTTTGCAAACGCAGAGCAGCCGAATATACAAATGTATTTGTACGGAATAGCAGAGAAATGTGTATAACTATTGTTCAAAAGCATTTATGGTCTTAGAATTCAACATCTACGACTAAGTTTAGTGTTCCAGATAAAACAATTTAGAAACCAACTGTCTGTTAATTAATATCCATATTTATGAAAAATTAATGGTTAGCCTTACCTACAGACGTACACGTAACTAACGTAACAACTATTTTTACGTTTGCGGTTGTGTATTGTGTATGTGTTTTGGTCATGGGGTTTCTTGACAAACTTATGTATTATCTGCATTCTGTACATGTGAAATTCCAAAGTGTATCATGTTCATTACACACATGCCATGAATGTTCGCTCTTACGTAGTATTTTGACGGTCAAACTCTTTATACAGCTACAGCTACTTCCTCTAACCCTTTACCGGGAAATACGTAAGATCCAAAACTGACTTTGGGTTGGAGAATAAAATACCCGGCCGGGTATTTAACCGACACTTGATAGAATGGCAATCCCAAAATTAATACGTTTAATTGGAAGAGTTGTGATTGACATTATCGTCGTAGTCTCAATCATACTTTTACTCCCAGGACTACCACCCTATATAAAATTTGAGGGTTACAGGTGTGTAGACTTGGTGTAGAAAAAATAATATGTTCTGTTCTCAAAAAATTAATTTTAAAATTTTATTTATGATGTGCACAGTTATCCACCCCCATTGGAATTAACGGGAGCGCTACAAATAAATTCCTTATTAGAAAGTGCCGTGCCATTATTGGGAGGTGAAATCACCGGACCCGAGTCAATTGCAACCAGAAATAATGAAATTTATACCGGACTAATTGGTGGAGATATTGTAAGGCTTAAAAATGGAAAAATGTCCGTGGTTGTCAAAGGTCATGAGTGTGGTAAGAAAAAGATTGACATGCCAAGAATTATTTTTTTGCCACTTTTTAATTACCTATGTATTCTGATGTTAGATGGTAAATGGAGAGAATCAACTTGTGGGAGACCATTGGGAATGCGATTTGACTCGAATGGAAAATTAATTGTTGCCAATTGTTACTTTGGAATATTCAAGGTTGATGTCGATACAGGTTCGGAGTTCAATCCTTATAAACCATCTCTGATTTTTGCTACAGGACCAGACGGGCATAATAAAGTAATACTGAGCTGTATTTCTATATAGGATCTGTTGAGACTCTAGTTAATTCCACGGAACCGATTGATGGGAGAATTCCACTAATTCCAAATGATTTAGATGTGACGAAAGATGGAACAATTTATTGGAGTGATTCCAGTGTAAACGCTCTGCTTCAAGATTCTGCGATTGAGTTTTTGGGAGAACCGAGTGGGAGGTATAGAATTTGATCATCTTTCATCTACAGGGTGGACAAAATGCAATTAAGTCAGTAACTATATATCAAGTTTTGCAAGGCCAAAAACGGAAAGGATTTCCCGAGGAATAATTGTGTAATTACACACAAACTGAACTGAATACAAAATTCAATGAAAACCTTTAAAACCACGCCATTTGAAATTATACTTTTCCTAGGTAATTTAATTTCGAATGAATAGGTCAGCAGTGGACGAATCCTAGACGTCTAGGGTAGAGAATAGATCAAGGATTGAAGGTTTTTGTACATTAATTCTTAATTAACATTTTTTAAAGACTTCTGAAGTATGATCCAAAAACTAAAAAATCAACTGTCCTTCTCACGGGTTTACACTTTGCGAATGGAGTTCAATTGTCAAAGAATGAAGATTTTGTGATTGTGTCTGAGACTGGTCGCTCGAGAATTCTCAAGTGAGATACAAATACTGTTAATTTGATTGCTCACGCAATTATTCAGTGTAAAGAATAGACTTTAATGTATCATTTCTTGCAGATATTTTCTAGAGGGAAAAAAGAAAGGGCAACATGAAATCTTTGTTGACAAACTGCCCGGGCACCCAGATAACACAAGGTCAGATCGAAGAGGTGGATTCTTGGTTAGCTTAATCACAGCAAAGACAGATAAGGTAAATGATTGTATTTAAAAAGAAATTCAAAATACAATAATTAATTTATTTGTGTTTGTTTCAGCATCCATCTCCTGCAGCATTACTAGGTCCATACCCGTACTTCCGAAAATTTGTGCTAAGAATTATGAGTATTGTACAGATCGCTTTTGGATTTGTTGATTCGATATTTCCAAATGAGTTCGCAGGAAAAGCCGCATATTATGTAAGCGACCGTTCATTTCTGTCAATCATAATTACGTATACTTGTTTTGTGGTACGACATTTTTATTAATTTAATTTAGATTAATCACTTGGAGCCCTTTGCGGGTTTAGCGGCTAAACACGCCATCATTGTGCATTTGAATGAAGACGGAGAAATTATTGGGAGCCTGCACAGCACGAAGCCAGAGGTATTGAAAGTTTCAATATCGTCATTCAATTACTTAAATTACGTTTTGGTTTTCAGAAGTACAACATCTCATGCATAACGACCTACAGTTATCAGGGCATTGTTTCTTGAATACCTTCACAAATCGTATTAATTTTGTGGGCTCAGTCTGGAATTCTATATGGACTTTGTTGTTGGAATGCAAATAACGAAAAGTCCATTCCTAATTTCATGATGCAGATTCTCCCGTTATTAGCTCTTTTTAAAATTCAAGGCCTTATGTGTGTGTTTATCATGAAACCCTGATTTACTGAATCGAAACTTATCTCTCCATGAATCCTGTAATATCTAGAAAAATTAATGTCCCCAGTCCCCATCCTAACTTCTCCTTACAACACTCGAACTTTTCCTACCAACTTCAGCTGGCAAGAGAAAAAAACCTGAATAGCTTTATTTCAGATTTAATATTTTATATGTTTTCGACTACGACTTTAATTCGTCCTTAAAACGACCAATATATTTTGTTACGTTTTGGTGAAGGTTCAATCTCGAGGGTAAGCTCTACGTAGGCACTGGTACTGGTTGTTGATGCTTAAAATTCTTAATGGTATCTAGAAATCCATAATATAATGTATTTAAAAAAAATTAAATTTCTACGCAGATCACACACATCAGCGAGATATCTATTGACGAGAACCGAGAGTTTGCTTATTTGGGATCACCTTACAATCAAGCCATTTGGAGACTCAAAGTAAAAGACTTAAAACTTTAGAATTCTAAACCCTGGGAAGCAAATTTCCTACAGAATGACTATAATAGTACTGGAATAGACTTGACCTTACAATTAGTAGTAGTAATGTAGAAAATATAAATATTTTGTTTTGTTGATTCTTACGATTAGTTTGGGAAGGGAACTGTGCAAATTCTATTATTACAGTTAGTTTGGAAGAATGAAGATATTAATTGCTCAGTTAGATTTATATGTTCAGTTCGACTCTACAGCTGTATTTTTGTCCAGATGAAGTGATATTGATTCCAATTTGAATAAATATGATTTAAAATGTGAACACTAATGCTGACTTGATAATTTGCAATTTTTACTTATTTTGTATAAATAAGTTTTGCAACCGCATTCTCTTGGGATATAAATAAAATCAGTTCTACGTTGAGAAAAGCTCTATTCTATACAGGTAACAGATTACACATTGGTTGTCGTGCGCTAAAAAATCCATTAGAAAGAATCACTAAGAATATGTTTCGGAATCTTTGTAAGGTAGAAAATAAAACTGTGACTACTCATACCAAATTGGGATTTTGTAAAATTTTGAAGTAAAACCGTGAACCGTGCACTGCACTGTAAAGTCCGGTTATGCAAAAGTTAAAAATTTAGATTCAGTTATACCTGAATATCATCTTTAAATATTGTCAGTTAAAAAATGAAATGATCGGACACACTCCAACGGCTGTTCTTTTAGGACAAGTTTTACCTGATAAATAAATCTTAAAAAAATTACAGCTGAGCACCCGAGACCCGACCCGAATTCAAGACGGAAGTCAGCGATATTCATTTTTAGCCAATCCATATAAATTGGTCTTTTACAATTTACATCCGTGAGGCCATAAGATGCAAGAAAGACACTTCGTACAACTACAGGGTGATTCACACACATTTTGCAAATAAAATTTTAGAATATTTAATTCCAACATATTATTCCTAAAGAATGTTTTAGTTTTAAAAGAGAGCTATCGGTAAGAAAGTCAAGGAGTCAATACACGGATATACTATTTAATGATTTAATGCACATCATTCGAATTAACTTGAAAGCTACAATTTAAATATTTACCAAATTACAAGTCGCGAGATTTGATTAGATTAACTAATAAATGAAATAATTACAAGAGTTAGTCGTAAAAACTTTATTATTTTGACCAAAATATTAACAAAGCAAGTTATCGTACAAATGTTGCCAATGTTTGTTTACAAATGAATGCATGTGTGCATGTTTTTCTTGTCTTGCGACTGTGGTGGATTTCTGGGATTCATAATTGGGATCCCCGGAGGTCTCCAACGTGAAGATGGGTCTTCCGACACTTCCTCGACTGGCCATCAGGTATCGGTTGTATTTGCCAAATGAAGTAGATAGTTTGTTGATGTTGGGCGCATGGACGAAGGGCTTCCGGTTTTAAACAGGGCTGCCAGACGTGAACTGAGCCCTTCGTCGCGCCCCATGTGTTTTTTTTTTTTCTTTTTTATACGAGGATCGAGATGGAATGACGGCGACGGGGATAACAAACAACCCCGCCGTCTCTACTTATGGCCGTCGAGGCACAACACCCACCGTGATCCCTCCACCAGGACCACGGCGTGCAACCCACGTCCTCCTCCGGACGACCACTTCCTTCGGCTCTTGACGATTCGGCTCCCTTGACCTCTTCTTCCGACAACAAGAGCCTAACTTTCCAAAGGCACGCTGGAAAATCCCTTTCTTCTTCTGTGGGGGAGAAGTGTTAGGATCACCAAGGACGCCTGTCGATTCTGGAGGAAGTTTTTGGCCACCTGTCCGACCCTTGGATACTTGATGACTTCGCCGATTCACTGATTCATCAACCCATTCATCAAACTCAGAATAAGATAACCGGTAATGGAAGGGTTCGTCCACTGACACACGGATTCCATTTACAGCCCTTTTAGCCGACTGTTCTTTATTCCACTCGAGAACGGGTTCTTGGACCGATTCGGCGTACTCGTGGTATTTGTTGAGTGAATGAACCATCTAAAGAAGAAATTAAACAATTAAGTACCAAAATATCAATTAGTGAATTAATTACTTTATTTTTTAAAACTTACTTCCTTCCGTTCTTCCTTCATTTCCGTCAGATGTTCATTTGACTTCATTAAAATTTTCTTGAGGTTGTGATTCTCAGCGTCCACTTGTCTAAGGCGGTTTAACTCTGCTTCCAGACATTCAATTTTGATTAAGGCCTCATCGTAGGCAAGGGCTTTCGTTTTGCAAGCCTCAATGTCGCGTTGGTCTTCGGAAGCAGAAGTTACCTGAAGAAATATCAAAATCAGTTCTAGTAAATTGTTACTTGCAGTAAATAATTCTTTAAAAAATATACCTGAAAACCAAATTTTAATTTTAACTGATCAATTAGAATTCATACCTCTGACAAGTCTTGGTTCGAATTAACAACCTCTTTCTTGGGAGATGAAGGTGGAACGGGTTTGGAAGTTTCAGGTTGGGAATGGGAATGGATAGTCCAAAGCAAGATCAGTGTTAGTCCAACTATCGTAGTCAACCAGAGAAGATTACTGATACCCGAAATCGGTCTTCCAACATCCAAGTTTTGCGAATTGGCCGGGGAATTAAATTGGTCGGTGTTAGTACAGGAACGGACACAGCTTGCAGGATCAGTGGGAATGACAAGGTCATTTTCTACATTAATCCAAAAGAGTTAATTTTTAAAACCGAATTACAATAATAGACTCACTCGAATATTTACAACTACAACATGCAATAAAATCACAATGATAATTTCTCCTTACCTGAAGAATGCTGATTGGAGTGAGACGGGTCTTGTGAATCTCGATCAGGTTGAATTGTTCCAAGAATAGTGTCAGGCGGAGGAAGATTCTGATGTTCTTCTTGGTCACCGAGATTTGCAGGAACAAGCACTCCGTCAGCATCTTCAGGTTCTTGTTGTTCT
>JAQIXO010000544.1:0-18670 GCA_034700305.1 Protaphorura armata
TTGATTACCTATAAGTAAAACAAATTAGAAAGTACACTAGAAAGAAGACCAACGGAAACGGAAAGTAATTTAACTGTATCGTTACAAAATAAACATAAAATCACGAAAGTTACATAATTACAGATTAAGAAATTGTGAAAGTATTTTTTCGAATTCGAATTTATAAAAATTTTGAATTTAAAAGAATTCGAAATTTTCATTAGATTAGTTTCACAATTGTAATTCTAATTTAGAATTACGATTACAATATAAAGTATAATTTTAAACACATAATTTCATGTAATTTGTAGCTCTCCCTAGCAGTTGACCCCTCTTTTCCTTGAGTGCCATATAAACTTCATTCACACTTCATTAATCTATAAAACTAAATTCAATTATAAATTACAATTATACAACTAAAACTACAAGTAATTTCTTTGTAATCATTTAGAATTGTAAATTACTTGCAAAAATGTAAATAATTAAAATTACATGCAACAACCAAATCACAAAAATGTAATTGCAATTTTGTAATTTACATACAAATGTAAAATGTATTCAATCACAATCCAAACATATTTTGAAAAACTAGTATTTCATTTTATTTATTTATTTGCTAATTGTTCCGCAAAGACTTCATTTACCAACTAACTCCACTGCAACTCAACTACAAGAAGAGAAATCAAATTAGTTAGAATTTTTATAATGTGGTCTCATCCACTGAGACACCCTGTATTGTATAGTGAAAGTTCACTTTCTCCATACAAAATACAAAATACTCAATGTATTTGACCGCCTGTCTACCCGCGCGGAAATCATGACCACTCAAATTACATTAGATTTGAAATTCAATTAATTGAATATTATTTTGCAGTGAATTATCTCATCAAATTATTTCTTGCTTCAAGAGTTAAATTTAATACACACCTGACCTGGACTGGACTGACTGGACACTCAACCAATTAATAATTATTGAGAAATATAAAAGTTAAAAAGAGGTAATTATTTCATTTATACTATTTAAGGCCACCTAGATATTTTTGTTATTTCTCAAAAGATTTGAATTTAATTTAAATAAATGTATTGTATCAATTGTATTCATAAGTAAAGTATATTTTTTATTTATACGTCAACCAGAATATCATCATCAAATGGCCAACATTAACTGACGATGAGGACGAATCGAGGAATACGCCAGTGAATCATTGAATATAATTCTATAATTGTGAATCTTGAGTCCGTAATTCGTAATTGCTCCCCATCCCTAAACACACACAAATCACGAGTGATTAGGAATTTGGCCAACGTGTCAGTCATGACGTAAGGAAATGATTTCTTATTACCGATTAACAATATTATCTTTTTAAACTTTTAGACAAATAAATGTATTGTTTAAAAAACACTCTTACTCTGAAGGGAGACTAACTGATTAACTGATGAGAGAGAAGGCCGATTTTTCATTTTCAAAGCGCGATTGCGCGCGCGCGCCGCAAAAGTAGCCTTAGTACTTTTACACGTAGCCTTCAGATAAGTTAATGAGCCCCCCAAAAAAGTTTCAGATAGAGAATCGAAGATCAGTCGAAAAGGTTCCCTTGTGAGAGAATATGGCAAGGTGAACTGGCGGAATGACCGGAGACTGTACCATCTGAGTTTCACACACTTGAAAAGGTTCTCTTTCAGGTTCTCAGAGAACCTTTTCAATTGCGTGTAATTCACAGGATACAATTTGGGGATTTTATATTGAGCGGCAATCAATATTTCAATATTTGAATACCGAAATACTGAATCTTAATTTTGGTTAGAAATTGATAAAAAAAAGTGTCAGTTGAAAGGCTGGACACGTGCTAAATAATGAACGATATACTGTTTATTCAGTGTTTATTAGTTCAACACCTGTTTTTCTTACTTTGGTATGATATTCCAACTAGGGTGTGTAATATTCAAGAGTAAGAGTAATACCAATAACAATATTTCAATATTTGAATACCATTTTTAGTGTCATCAGGTCGAAAATTCAAAGTATAAAAAAGAATACCGAAATTACCAATATTTCATTATCGGTATTTCAATATTTCGGTATTAAGAAATATGGCAATTTCAATACTATTGAAATTTCAATACTATTGAAATATCAATATTACATTCCCTAGGTACAATCTCCGGTCAGGTAGGAAGTAGGGAACATTTCACTAGCCCTGACCATAAAAATCAATCTTTAACCTTTATGCTTGACTTTTTTCTCGCAGGGAGACGAGAGGAATCTCAACAATCAAGACGGAGACGGGCACGGAGAGTCCCATTATTAGTGTCCTGGATGAGCCATCTGATTCTGATTTCTACGTGAGGACGCAAGTACGCATTGAAGAGTTGAACGTCATCTTTTCCAAGTGTAAAAAGAAGTGTAACATCTGCAACATGTATATGTATAAATTATATGAACATTTCTACACACATGTTGCTCCTAAGGATGAGATAGAATCAGAGTCAGAATCTGCATCTGCTTCTTGTCAGGATTCTCCACACCCTGTACAACCTGCAGGTGAAACCTCAAAAGAGCCTGCGAGCTTGGACGAACCAGATGATGAAGACAAGGAATGTAGTAATGAGGAAATTGATCACTTCTTCCCCACAGAAAGTACCCTTGTGCCAACGACGGCCATAATTAAAAAAAGGGCACAACGGAAGACTCATTCGAAGAGACGCAAGGCCAAGGGAGACAAATCATACTCATGTGAAACATGTGACAAATACTTTAAAAACCGCTCTGCTCTAACAAGACATGAAAGAATTCACACTGCAGAAACAAAAAATCCACACCCGTGTCCGCACTGTGGGAAGCGTTGTCAGAGCAAACACCATCTGATTCACCACATAATGACACACACTGGAGAGAAACCATACCCTTGTCAGCATTGCAATAGAAAATTTCGAGACAAGTCCGCTCTAAAAAAACATACACTAATCCACACTGGGAAAACACTTTATCCATGTCAATTTTGCCGTAAAAAATATAAAGAGAAAAGAAGTTTGAGGCTTCATACAAAGACTCATACAGATGATGAAACAGCATACTCATGTGAGACTTGCGGGAAAGCCTACAGAAACTCAAGATTGCTGGAACGTCATACACGGACTCACACGGGAGAAAAACCAAACTTGTGTCAAACTTGTGGTAAAAGTTTTACAGACAAATCAACTCTGACACAACACGAGAAAATTCACACTGGGGAAAAACCACACTCGTGTGAGACTTGTGGGAAAGGGTTCAATGACTTAAGCAATCTACGACGTCATCGGATGACACACACTGGAGAAAAACCTTTCCTGTGTCAGACATGTGGGAAGGACTTCACGGGTCAACAAGCCTTGACACATCACACAAGAATTCACACTGGTGAAAAACCGTACTCTTGTGAGTCTTGTGGAAAAAGTTTTAGTATTAAAACCGTGTTCAATAAACACTCGTGTACTCATACTTAAAAATAATAAATAATATTTTATTTTGACGAAGTGAAGTGCAATTGGTAAAAAATTTATTTTGTTTTTTAACACTATTTTGAGTTAAGTTAAAATCAAGCAAGAAAATCGCATCACATTCCTCTATTTCTTCTTGAGCATAAGTAGTAGTTTCCCAGTGTAAAAAATAATTTTCCCAACAGTACGAATCTTGGTAGGTTTTCGGTAGTAGCCAAATCCACCGATTTCAACACTCATCGGTCGACACGCCTTCAATCTTTTCTTGAGAATCTTTTTAGATTTTCTATCATAGCCCTGTAGACTTCTCTTCCATGCCATTGTGAAACCCTTGGAGAACTCAAAAACTCTGGCCAACAACACACTGGACACGAGTAAGTACATGGGACATCCAATGCAGGCGGCAGCAAACACGAGTATCCCAGGACCTATTTGAAAAAACATTTTGATGGCCATCACGTTGCATGTGACGTTTAAGAAGAGGACAATGTAGTCAGCCCATTGGAGCACATCTCTCGTCGTTTTATTGAACTCAGTCATGAGTACACAGAGACATCTGTAGGCCTGGAGGGAGGCTCCAGGAGCTCGGAGCTCCTTCCGAGTCAGTGTGCTTCCATCTTTCGGCCTAAAACACAATATTATAAACTAGTGAACCCGTGCAAAATTAAGCTTTGCATTAACAATGCCGAGTGCTGCGTAAATCTCAACTAATATTTCAACAAATTCAATTTTATGTGGAAACGGATGTGGTATGGAAAAGTTACCCGCTCTCTTAGCATCAAAAATATTTTTTTTAACCCATGTTAGCATTGCCCACATTTATTTGGCGCATCCCCATAAATCATTTTTTACCCATCTCAGCATTGCCCAAATATATTTGGCCCATCCCGAAAAATAATTTTTTAACCCATGTTAGCATTGCCTAAATTTATTTGGCCAATCCCCAAAAATCATTTATTTAATCCATGTTAGCATTGCCTAAATTTATTCGGCGCATCCCCAATAAATGATTTTTTAACCCATATTAGCATTGTCAAAATTTATTTGGCCCATTCCTAAAAATCATTTGTTTAACCCATTTTAGGATTGCAAAAATTTATTTGGCCAATCCCGAAAAATAATTTTTTAACCCATGTTAGCATTGCCTAAATTTATTTGACCAATCCCCAAAAATCATTTATTTAATCCATGTTAGCATTGCCTAAATTTATTCGGCGCATCCCAAATAAATGATTTTTTAACCCATGTTAGCATTGCCCAAATTTATTTGGCCCACCCGCAAAAATATAGCGGGATGCGGCGGTAGCTTTGCGGGGATGCAAGGGTAACCAATGTGAATACGAGGGTAACTTGAAGGGTGACAGAGAGAAGGAGATGACGTCAGCATGCAAGGAAATATAGTACGGATTGAGATTATTATTTCTGACTGTGACCTAAAATGTTATACTTACTTGATTTCCTGGACGAGAAGCAAAATAGAGTCAAGGGATGCGAGGAGTGGAAACAAGATGAGAAAGAGAACAATCCAGAATCTGTAGAATGAAGCTATCATAGGAATCCCGAGCACAATGGCCAGCGTGAAGGATGGTTCGTTCACACCCGGGATTGCAAATGTGAGATATTTGATTTGATCGGGTTGAAAGAAATACATGAAAATGAAGGTCATCACAACAAATGGCTGAACTAAACCGAGGAGAGCAATTTTCATTAACCGCTCTGCTGAAGAGTTTCGATTCTGTAGTTTCCTTTTCCCATATTTTTCTGTACAGGTAAAATACAAGATTATAATAATAAGGGATTTAATAATCCCATATATTTGTTTGCTTATATATTTTCACCCAAGACTTACGTTCAATTTCCGTAAAATACTGAATGGAATGATTGACGACTGTGACAAATTCCTTCAGTCTGTACGTGATGATGAATTGAAGCAGACTCGGGATCAGAAAAATAACCAGGAAAACCATGTGAAGAACAAGGACGAAAGTGTCTCCATCTTTTGTATGAATGAGCCATAAGGTACGGAGGAATGTGAAGAATGTAGTCAAAATTGGAGTTAAGGCGGAGAGACTGCACAGAGTAACGGGGATAATGGACTTTTGAATTTTTGCCTTCATTGTTGTTTCGTTAAAAGTGAGTGGAGCTGTGGAATGTCCATCCAGAAATCCGAATCGTCCATATCACAATTTTTAGACAAGTTTTTGGAATCATTTTGAAATTGCACGAGTATTTCAGAATTGTAAAATCCACTACTATACACTGCAGACTGCACTGCATGCACTGTCCGTTCAACTTGACCTTGGCCTGGGTTGTCACATACTGGCAAGCGCGAGGAAAACGGTAGACTGTTAAATGGAAATATTTATACTCTAATTCTAATTCTAGAATATGGATTTGTGTATTCCATTTTAATAAAGGGAAATGAAGAATTGCATTATTTGTCGGCATGGCATGGTTTATTTATTTATTTATTTAACTTTCTCAACTTTACCCAATGCATGTTTACCAGAATAAACTACATGTAATATTCATTAAATTGTATAGTAGTTAGAAAGGACAGGTTGCACGAACGAGAGCATCGTAAATAAAAAGTATAAAAAAATCCAAAACGTATAGGAGTTATAAGACTAGCTCCTCTCTTAATTAAATAATTAAAGTATTGATCATCCATACTTCTACTTGTCATTTTATTGCTGTACTGTACACATATACATATTACTTTGCAGAACAGTATAATCCATTAATATCCAAGAATGAAAACTTTTACAAAATAAAAAAACACACGTTTACCATTTGTATAAAATATTTACTCATTGAATTTTTTTTTTGAAGGTTCAGTCGCTATGAAGGATCAATCCGGAAGTAAGAGTTTCCTTGAGAATTTTTGTTAGCAGTCAATTTACTTTGCTTCGAGAAATATTCTAAAACTAAACATCCTATGGCCATCCTAGGCTACTTAAACACTTTCGTCCTAATGTGAATTTTCTTGTGCTCCGTCAAATGGCTTGATGTAGTAAAGTACGACTGACATTGGTCACACTCGTACGGTTTGTCTCCAGTGTGAATACTCTTGTGTTTGGTCAAATGATCTGACCTTCTGAAACTCTTCATACACACAGTACACTCGTAGGGTTTTTCTCCAGTGTGAATTCTCACGTGTGTCGTCAAATGATATGAAGTTGAGAAACTCTGCTCACACACTGCACACTTAAATGGTTTCGCTCCAGCGTGAGTTCTCTTGTGTGTACTCAACTGATATGAACTGGAGTAACTCTTCTCACACACACTACACTCGTAGGGTTTCTCTCCAGTGTGACTTTTCATGTGCGCAGTCAAATGATATGAACTGGAGTAACTCTTCTCACACACACTACACTCGTAGGGTTTCTCTCCAGTGTGACTTGTCATGTGTCTAGTCAAATGATCTGACCTTGAGAAACTCTTCTCACATTTTCCACAACTGTACAACTTTTCTCCAGTGTGAACTAACATGTGTCTAGTCAAATAATCTGAAATTGTGAAACTCTTTTCACACTCACGGCACTTGTAAGGTTTCTGTTGAGTGTGAATTAGTTTGTGTGCATTCAAATGTCCCTTGTCTGAGAATCTTTTATGACACACATCACATTTGAATTCTTTTCGGGAAGATAAAGTCCCCTTTTTAACTTTGGTAATTTTAGAGTCACTCGAAACTTTGTTTTTGGTCAAACCTCGACGAGGGGCACTTCGGGTCAAGTACGCAGGTGGAGTGTATTCTGGATCAATTTCATTCTCACTCTCACACTCGGATTCAAATTCTTTATGGGCTGACAATGGGATGTTTGACTCTGATGCTTCCTGAGAGCACTCCATCTTCTGGGTGGCCTCGTCTACTTCACATTTGATTACGATGGATGATGACTGCTCATGGTCAATGTTCACTGGGTCAATGAGTAAAGGGTCGTGGATGGGCTGAGGTGGAGTATGGGTGGCTCTCACGTGTTCACTCAACATTCTCAAGTACTTTACACAAGTCTCACAGTCTCGATCACAAAGATGTAGGTCAGGATAAAAGTTATTCATGTCTTTTTCCCCAGGGTCATCAGATTCGGCTCCATCGACATGGGGAATACTTGTGATATTTTTAAGGTCGCAATTACCATCAGAATCAGGTTCTCTTGTGGAGAAGTCAGGCCCGAAGTAAATCTGATTCACCACTTTCTCAAGCTTGTCGTCGGATTCACAGTTGGAGCTACCGTTGTTGTTGTGATAGTCCACGTCTTCATGTTTTATTTCAATATCATCAACAGTAGATTGCGTTTGAGTTGGAAGGATGTCTGGGATGAATTTCTCTTCGAACTCTTTGTCTGTTGAACCCATTTCATCCTTCTCTCTCACTTCATTTATTTCTGAGGGCAAATCTGCCAGGACGGTTGCCTTGAGTGATCCGCTCATTCTCCTCTCCCTGAACGGTCGTCCAAAAGTCTAGAAAATGAATAATTATTGATTCTAATTACGATATTATTATTTCAATCACACAAGAGAATTTCTTGCTATTCATAAGAGTACTTTCTGGTATTCGCCGTCCTGCGTGACTCACCTTGCAATTTCCTTCCGGGTCGTTTAGAATTTAGAAGAGATGAAGAGAACAAGAGAAGAGAAGATGAGTTGAGTCTGGTAAATCTTACGAGCCCCCCAAAGACTGTTCACTCTGCAAATGTAATTAAAAATAGTACAGTAATTTTAAATTAAGGCTCATTAGTGTTTGATTGTGACAGAATGTCCGTATAATTTTAAATACATGTCTTCACTCGGTCCACCATTTCAAAATAATTTCATTTCGGTTTCCCATGGTTTTTGCATTTCCCATTTCCATTAAAGAATTCAAAACAATTACCGTAAAAGTGTTTCTCCGACCTTTCTTTGGATTTCAAGAATTCGTATTTAAATTAGCAAAATTAGTTAATTGAATTGTAGGAAATGTGGTTAGGTATTTCAAATGACTAGATTGATCCTTGAAATGTTTGTTTTTTGAAAATTCTCAAATGTGTTTCAATAAAATAAAATAAATTCCCCGACAATTTATATTTTTTTACAAGCTGTTTGAAATAGAACACTAAAACAGATATGATTTCGAGCCTTAATTAAAATTAATACAATTGAATCATATATGTGGAGTTTCCTCCTTATTTCTCAATTTTCTAAAGTAAATTAAAAAAACGCTTGTCTTTGTGCACTCTACCTATAATTAATCATAATATAATGACCTAATCTTAATTAAAATATTTAAAAAGAACATTACCCTGAGGTTGAGAGTTGAGACTGGTCTCAATCTCAGGGTAATTTTTCTTATATAAAATATTGACCAATATTTTGAAAATACTTTATCAAAATACACAAGATTTGATTCAAAATAAAAATACTCCAAAGCATCAAAATACAAGAATATTTCTTCCCAAATTTTCCAAAATGCAAAATACAAATTACAAATAGTATTCCAAATGTAGTATTTTGAAAATACAAATATTATGCCAAACCATGCTCACCTTTCAATTTTCTTCCTGTGTCCCGGTCCTCTGGTCTTTTAAAATTTAGAAGAGAGATGAAGAGAAGAGGATATGAATTGAGTCTGGATATTCCCGTGCGATCTCCAAAGTCAGTCAACTCTACAAATATTTTAAAAATATTAAATATTCAAAACACTTGTCTTCTGTCTTCGTGTATTTCTGTTTTTCATATTAAATGCAAAATTAACAAAATAGATAATAATAATTCGCTTTCAACTCAATCAATTCAACCTGATCTTAATTAAAAATGAAAAATTACCATGTTAATTATTAATTAGTGAGACCATGGTTAATATATTGAACCAACTGAAATTATAACTAATGAGATGGAAAAATCTATTTTCAAAATAAGGAAATTGAGAATAAACTTCTAAGAAACTAAGTCTAGAAAATGAATAATTATTGACTCTAATTACGATATTATTATTGCAATCACACCAAAGAGGATTTACTGCTATTTATAAGAGTACTGTCTGGTAATCGCCGCGCTGCGTGACTCACCTTGCAATTTCCTTCCGGGTCGTTTAGAATTTAGAAGAGATGAAGAGAACAAGAGAAGAGAAGATGAGTTGAGTCTGGTAAATCTTACGAGCCCTCCATAGACTGTTCACTCTGCAAATGTAATTAAAAATAGTACAGTAATTTTTAATTCGGGCTCATTAGTGTTTAATTGTGACAGAATTTCTATATAATTTTAAATACCTGACAATTACAATTAAATACAATTTCAAATCACTCGGTCCACCATTTCAAAATAATTTCTTTTAGGTTTTCCATGTTTTCAAAAATTCAAAATGACCGTAAAGTGTCTCTTCGACATTTCTTTAGATGCCGTGCCAGGAATTATTATTTAAATTAGCAAAATTAGTTAATTGTGGTTTGGTATTCCAAATGAGTACATTGATCCTTCAAATCTTTGTTTTTTTGAAAATTCTCATTTCTATTTTAATAAAATAAAATAAATCCCCCGACTATTTATATTTTTTTTACAAGCTGCTTGAAATAGGAAACTAAAATAAATATGATTTAGAGCCTTAATGAAAATTAATACAATCAAATTATTATATATTTGGAGTTTTCTTCTTATTTCTCAATTTTCAAAAGTAAATTTTCAAAACACTTGTCTTTGTGTACTTAATGTACTTTGTGTTTTTAATATTATACATAATATTATGATTTCAAGACTTCAGCTCAATTCAAAATTCAACCTAATCTTAATTAAAATATTTAAAAAGATAAATTACCCCGATGTTGAGTCTCAATCTCAGGGTAATTTTTCTTATACAAAATAAAAATATTGATCAATAATTTGAAAACACTTTGTCAAAATACACAAAATTTGAATTCAAAATGAAAGTACTCAAAATAATATACTCCGAACCGAAGCATCAAAATACAAAAATATTCTTCCCTAATTATTTCAAAATGCAAAACACAAATTACAAATAGTATTTTAAATGCAGTATTTTTAAGTTTTAACACTCACCTTTCAATTTCCTTCCTGGATGTTTAGAGTTTAGAAGAACGTAGAAGATGAGACGATCAATTGAGTCTGGATATTCTCATGCGATCTCAGCTATCAGTTCACTCTGTAAATGTTATTAAAATATTAAATTAATTTTTGATTCTGAGGTAAAGAATTATACTGATTTCCATGTAATGAAAAATTCTTGACTTCACTCGGTCGACCATGCTTTCTTTGTAGAAAATGAAAATGATTTTGGTACCTTCAAATTGAAGAAAAATAAAGAAAATGGACAAAACCAAGTTGCTGACAGTCAGTGTATACAAAATTTCTTAAAAATAATTTCCTTTCGGTTTTCCATCGTTTCCAAAAAAAATATGACCATTATTTTCTCAATTTTTAAAAGTAAATTTTCAAAACGGCTGCCTTGGTGTATTTTACCGTTTTTACCTATAACCCTACTCTTTTTAATATTAAATAGATAATAATATGATTTTAACTTTCAACTCAATCAATTCAACCTGACCTTAAATTTTAATTAAAATATTTAAAAAAAAATGAAGAATTACCTTGAGATTAGAGACCGTAGAGTTGGAAAAAATATTGATCTGGAATTAAAATTAATGATATACAAACAACTATTTTCAAAATGAAAAAATTGAGAATAAATTTGGAATGTATAAAATTTTAAACGAAATTGAAAAATCGTCCGTGACAAAAGTCAAAAGAAAAGTAATTTAAAAAAAAGTTCAAATTGGTGAGGTGGTTCCCGCTGGGTCCAGCTGATTCAGATCTCAATCCAAAATCCAAGGGAAAAAATTGGACGGGACATATGAGACGAATCTCTTAACTCTTTAATTATTTTTGGAAAAAATAAATGTCGTCGTAGCATAGTGTACTACTGGTATGTTCTGATTCTGCACTTGAAGTGGGGTTCGATTCCAGGTAGTTCGCAACACTGTACTCTACACTGGACTTTTGGAATTACCCAAAGAGATTAGAATACCTATATAGACTAGAGCAGCAATCCAAATGATTTTTTCTGAAAATTCCGTCCCCATGTTAAGAGACGGAATACGAGTTTTTGTTGAGTTTTCGTGAAAATGTTAGGACAAATTTCTCAGAGAATGGAATTTCCTTCACTTAAAGTGTTAGAAATATTCAAAAACTTTGGTGCCACCGCGGCAACAGACAAGCTTTCGTTGAAAAATTAACCCTGCTGGACATAAAATTTTAGACCCCCTTACCAACGTTAACGAAATTCAACAAAAACTCGTATTCCGTCTCTTAGCATGGGGATGGGTGTTCGTTGTTTGAATTCGGCCAAGTCCTATACCATTGCTACTCTATATTTATTCTAATCTCTTTGGAATTACCTCATTAGAAGCAGGGTGGGCAATCGGAATTATTTTTTCCGATTCCGATTCCAATTCTAATTTCGGATTCCGATTATTACAAATTCGGATTCCGATTCTTAAAATTCCGATTTTCGGATTAGAATATTTGAATATTTTTTTTAATTTAGATGAATGTATGCCACGTTCTTTATAACTATATGATATAATAATTACAAATTCCTATGTTTTTTATCTCTCCTTTCCCTTAGTTTGTTTCAGTTGTTAAATGAATTAACTTTTCCGATTAATTCCTGATATTTGGTTCTTTAATCCCGAGTACTACAACAGGTTTTCTATGATTCATTCTCTCGAGACACAAATCTGTCTTATGTTTTCAACACTAACAATTACTTATCAAAATAAATGAAGTAGGTCAGTGGGCTTATAATGCTTTACTTCAATCAATACAAAATAAGATCATTTCAAATATCAGGTGAATACTTTTACTTCGTCCGAACAAAATAAAATGAGACAGATAAGCTGGAAGTGTGATATAAACATATTATTTAAGTTGTACATCAGTAATAGTAATAATAAAGGAATAATTTTATTTTCTTAAGGTTCTCTGGAGATGAAGGATGACTGATGTATTCGGTAAGGGTGAGTTTGAGTTGCCTCGTGAGTGGTCAAATGACATGACCAGAGACACTTTTCTCAAACTAATCGTCACACTTTTAGTGACTCATTTTTCGGTGTTGAATCATTTGACGTGACGTTGTGAAACGCTGCTCACACTCTGTACACTGGAACGGTTTCCCTCCAGTGTGTATTCGCTTGTGAATAGTCAAATTGCTGTTGAACTTGAAACTCTTCCCACACTCGTGGCACGTTAAGGGTCTCTCTCCAGTGTGAGATCGCTTGTGTTCAGTCAAATGCGATGTCTTCCCGAAACCCTTCCCACACACGTCACACCACTTGAACGGTCCATCCACCGTGTGAGTTTTCATGTGTGCAGTCAGAAAATTCTTGTTTGAGAATATTTTATTGCACACATCACATTTCAACTGTTTACGGGAGGGCAGAATCCCTTTTTTAGCGTTGGAAATCTTAGAATCACTCGAACCCTTATTATTGGTCAACCATTGACAGTGGATATGTTGAGAATTGTGATGAGATGGTGGTGGAGTGTAGTCTGGGTCATTCACACTCTCGGACTCATATTCTGGGTGAGACAGTTGATCTTTTGTCTCTGACTCTTCCTCAGCGTATTCCATCTCCTCAACGGTCTCAACAGGTTCAGACTTGATTCCAATGACAAAGGATGATGACTGATGAGCGTTATGGGCGTCAGGGTCAATGTGAAGTGGGTCGATGAGTTCAGGGTCTTGGATGGAAATGAATGGAGGTGGAGCATGCGCTGCTCTCACGTGTGCACTCAACATTCTCAAGTACTCTACACAAGTCTCACAGTCTGGATCACAATGGAGAAGGTCACGGTAAAAGTCTTTCATGTGTTTTCCCTCAGGGTCACTAGATCCACGGACACGTGGAATATTTTCAAGGTTGGAGTTAACGTCAGAATCAGTTTCTGTCGTGGAGATGCGATGAGGGTAGTCCACGTCCTCATATTTAATATCAATCTCATCAACAATAGATGGCGTTTGAGTCTGAGGGATGTCTGGGTTGAAGTTCTCTTCGAATTCATCGTCCACCAAACTCATTTCGTCCTTCACTCTCATTTCATTCATTTCAGGGGTCAAATCTGTCAAGATCGTTGCGTTGAGTGATCCGTTCATTCTCCTCGCAATGTATGATCGTCCAATAGTCTAGAAAATAATTATTGATTCTATATAATTAATATATACTGCAATTCCGAAGGGGATTCCTTCCTGATATTAATAAGAATACTTTTACTTTCTCCTAATTAATTGCCACCATACCTGATTCATCTTCCAATCACCGTCCTGGTCGTCTAGAATTTAGATGAGAAGAAATGGAAGGAAATTGAGTCCGGGTATTCTCATGCGATCTCCAAAGTAAATCAGCTCACTCTGCAAGTGCAAATAAATGTGTTATTAAAAATATTAAATTAATTTTAAATTCTGACTCAGGGAAAGGATTCACCTGATTTCTATATAAATTGAAATTCACATTTTTACTCTGTCGACCGACCAACTTCTATTTGAAGAGAACGAAAATGATGTCCGTAAGTCGGTACTTGAAGAGTCAATAATTAAAGAATAGTCCAAACCCATACAAGTAGTTCAGACAGTTCAGCTTCGTGCGCGGTGTAGACAATTAATTGTTCTTAATATTTTAATACTCTCGTTTCCGATTTAAATTTTTATCGTTCTATTGTTTCCAGATAAAAAATTAAGAAAACAACCAGCAAACACATTATGACACTTCCAAACGTTAAATTTTAACTCCTTGGTGTTCTCTTACATTTTTCGGATGCTATGAATTTTTATTTAAATTAGAGAAATCAGTTACCAAATGAATTATAAAATGTACGAAAAGTGGAAAAGTCATAATTAAAAATGAGCATCTTTGAACCTTGAAATATTTTTTTTTTTTAAATTTCTGTATTTTGATTATAAAATAGCAATTTGAAATAGAAAATTAAAATAAGAAATGATTTCGAGAATTAATTAATTAACACAATCGAATCATGTATTTTGAGTTTCCTTCGTTTCATTATTTTCAGATTGCGTGTATTTCAGAATTTTGAGTTTTGCTTGAGTTTAAATATTAGTTTTGCACAAATTAAATTTTCAAAACGCTTATCTTTATATCTTCCAGTATTTTACCAATATCCTACATAGCCTTCATTATTAATAAATAATAATTTTTCCGGATGCCAGGAATTCTTATTTAAATTAGCCAAATTAATTAGTTAAATGAATTGTACAAGAATTTGTGAATTTTCAAAACGCTTGCCTTTGTGTATTTTACACACATTTTACAGCCCTACGGTTTTTAATATTGAATACCTATATAATAATATATATTTTCAACTCAATTTCACGTCTCAATTAACATTACCTAAAATTAAAAATTAAAACGCGAAATTACCTTGAGATTAGCGACCACGAAGTTGGGAAAAATATTGAACTGGAATTATAATTAATGAGATGGAAATAACTATTTTCAAAATAAGAAAATTAAAAATAAACTTGCGAAATTGAAAAATCGTTCATGTCACGAAATCGTGACAAAAGTCAAAAGAAAAGAAATAAGAAATCACTTTAAATTGGAAACTTGGTTCCTGCTGTGTCCAGCTGATTCAGACTTAAATCCAAGAAAAGAGTTGGTCGGGGTAATTGAGACGTGTCTCACAACTCGACTCCTGATCGTCCTGAATCTTTTTTTGGAAAAAAGAAATGCCGTCTCGTACCATAGTGTACTATTGGTATATTCTGGTTCTGCAATTGAAGCGGGGTTCGATTCCTAGATGTTACAATGTTACACTGGACTCTATGAATTACCTCATTAGAATCCATATTTACCAGATTTATTTGTAAAATCCGAAATCTAGATCGACTACTAATAGAGCCCCGGCGACAATTGGAGGCAGGCTTCTATTAGTATATTTGGGTGTCGAATCCATAGAGTAAAGCATTAAGACCGTTCTTTTCTATGTGCTGGAACACCCTGTACAGTAATAGGGTGTTTCAGAAATCCATTTATAAATCCACGAGCGAGTGCAGAAATAAAACAGCCAAGTGTTGCATTGCGCTATTGCGCATTGCTCCATACTTTCAGGAGAATTAAATGAGGTACCCGACAGAGCCACACTAGTACCCCCGGTTACATTCAAATTTTTATGCTACCATGCATACTACAAAAACGTCTGGTTCACAGATTATTATTTTTTACAAGTTTTTCACGTGTTAGTGACAAGGTCAGCCGTACATTCATATGTGCAAAAATAATATTTGACCCATGCTGCTGTAGCCTGTATTGTCGCAAAAATACAAAGAGTAGTTTAGTTAAATGCATGTTTATGTGAACGTAATTCGTAATTGAGTATTTTTTAACCAATTGGACGTTTCATAAATTATTTTTATGGGTTTAGTTTACTGTGTCCGCGTCCTGTGTCGTGAATGAAAATTCTCTAAGGAAGGAAGACAGAGTGAGTGATAAAATTAATGACATGGTCGGCCTTCAAATTAAAAAGGCTAATTTGACGTACGTTTATCATATCAGGGAATCAAAGTGTCAAAGTCAAAGTTTAAGAAGCGTGTACTTGTGCCGTGCCGTGCCGGCGTTTTATGTCTCGTAATGTAATCTCGTACCCGTAGCACGATTTCTGAAATGAATGAAGTAATTTCCCACTTTAACATATTCATGGAATAATTGGACTCGCGGAATGAGCGGATGAGCTGAATTGAAGTAAAGAAATGAGGAATGAAGGTCATGAAGATGAACATGAACATTAGGTATAAATAGACACGTCATATCAAACACGCAGCTCAGCTCAGCTGGGTAGGCCACGCACTACTAACACTAAGGATTTTCATTTCACATGTTCTCTTAATTAAAAATTATTTATAGTGTCTCAATTCTACGCATGTAAAAATCAAACTACTTATTTGCTGAACTCTGTAGAAGAAACAAACATTCATTAATTTCCTTCACATTACATTACATTCAAAATGTCACCACCCAAATCTATTAAAAACGGTTTCTACAAAATCACTAATACAGCCGATGGTCTCGTAAGAATATTCACTTTATTTTTAAAAAAAATAGAAAATTGTAGTTTACACTCTACAAAGTCCAAAAATTTATCAGAATTTAAACTTTATTTCCAAATAGTTTGTACAAACTCATGGAGATGTGTAGAAAATTGAGCCTTTCGAAAATCAAGGCTCAATTTTCTACACATCTCCATGAGTTTTCAGGTCAAAAGTTGAATAAGTGTTAAAAGTGTTACGTCGTGGGTCTTAGCTGAGTGTGAACGTGTATAAATTATTATTATTTATGGACAATCTATTTTGCTGAACTAGGAAGCTTGGACTTATATGAAAGGAAGTGACGGACTATTAGAGTGCATTGAATGTCAGTAATTAGTATAATAACAGTGTCGCTAGAATGGTACTCTTATATAGTATTTGCCTATCTCACAATGTAAGGTCCCAGAAATGGGAAATTGTGTTACGATCAATAAATAAATAAATAAGTGATTATGAAATAATAAAGATACTTAATGCTATTTGATAACTAATTATTTGTGATGACATTTCATAGGCCCTCACTGTGACAGAAGAAGGTCGACCAGGACTGAAACATGTTGTGACGGAAGCGTGGGTTGATTCTCCAAGGCAGAAGTGGAAGGTCAAAACGCTTCCAGGAGGTAAGTATTCATGTTATAAATATAATCCATATTAAATTGACAATTCCCAGGAATCCGCTTTGCTTTTCCGTGCATCTCCTAATTATTCTCCTATCGACGCGACTCACCAATTTTTAAATTAGCCAATTACAAAAATATTAATACAGAAAATATTATTTTAACAAACAATAATTGTAATAAAACGTAGGACTCCAAATAATACGGAATGAAGAGATCAAGGACAATGAGGTGTCGAAGGAGGAGGTGGAAGTGGCTCCCTCCCCTGAGGAAAATCAGAACAGATTCAAAATGTTTGAGTGGAATTTGGTGGAACAGGAAGAAGGGGTTTATCATGTGAACAATGGATTCGGTTGTCTCCATAGTTTCGGGTAAGTGATTCTGATTCAGATACTATTTAAAATTATTCAAAGGAACGTTTATATTGCATTTCTATTTCCATGTTACTCATACAATTAAAATGTCCTTCTATACTTCTATACAGAAATGGTTCACGGATTAAAATCGTTGAAGACTGTGACACTCCACAGAAGTGGCAATTTGAATTTTTGGAAGACATCACAAAATCCTAACATTATTAAATCCCTTGTACAATGGAAAATTATAACGTGTTAGATATACAACAATACATGTTTGTGTGCTTTGCTTTGTCTTGTAAATTCAATGAAAATTCTATAAAAAGCTTATTCCCTGTTTTTAGTTAAAAATCGAAATTGTAGAAAATTTTGAAAAATCGGTTTGAACTATAGACAAACATAATTAATGTTTAATTATTTATTTGTGGGCGAATATACTGTTTTCTTGTTATAATTTGCATGCGAATGTACTAACTATGGCATTCGCTAGATTATCTCCTGATGTACTGCATGTTCATAGAATCATGTAAAATCAACTTATATTTGGTAGACACTCAAAAAAAATATTATTTCGACACGTTTATTCTTTCGAGCAACAACAATGACATGTATCTTTATTTCTAAATGACAGTCAAATCATTTCATGATTGTACTCGTACTCATGTTCTATAACAAATAGACTCTTCCATAGGCTCCCCCGCGGGTGACAGCTTTGGAGCACATTGAGCACTTCCCTTCAACTTCTCCATACAAAACTTTGTTGACGATTGTTCTTGATAATTACACTTGATTTCGGCGTCCGCTCCTTCAACACTATAAGATAAAAACAAATCATTTTGTTACAAAGTTACTTTATAGGACTTGTCTTGCTTCCCACGAGTGGGACCTTATGCCACAAATGAAAATGGCGACGGGAATCTAGAGTGAAATATTTTTAGAGTAGACCGATTTTGTTTAGAATACATCTTAACAGTGCTTAAAACTAACTTACCTCAATCCCAATTGAAGTCAGGATAAGAAGACATGCGGCGCAAATGGCCAGAAACCCAACAATCCCGTTTTTCATGGTTCAATATGATGTAATAAATAATTGCAAGTGATGAAAAAATTATATTGTATACTTTGCAGTTTGCGTTTTCAGGGTAAGACTGAAATAT
>JAQIXO010000545.1:0-18637 GCA_034700305.1 Protaphorura armata
CTAGAGGGATATGGGTCGCCTCACTAGAGCTCTCTTCTCTAGTGAAAAAGGCGACCTGAAGTAAAGGTTAATTTTTATTTATTTTTTTAACTACAGTTAATACATGGCTAGTGGGCGAATACAGGGTGGAACATATTTCTAGCGCAGTAGACACTTCAAAAACTATAGATAAATGTATTTGAAATCGGTTTCGGTACTTGGTACCTCACTCATGAAACTTTCAAATTGATACTAGTATATATTAATAGATTAGTAAAACAAGTAGTTAAATATGCACTCCAATTGTTTGGCTCGTGTAAGAAACATGTATGTTATTCTGCTGATGAAAAATTATTACTGGACTTAAATAGGTAGGTTAAGGGTTCCTATGTTTACAATTACAATGTACACATGCAAGTTTAAATTCGGGTTACAATGTGGTTCCAGTACTTCGTTCGA
Organism: Protaphorura armata; assembly: GCA_034700305.1. Classification (NCBI taxonomy): domain Eukaryota; kingdom Metazoa; phylum Arthropoda; class Collembola; order Poduromorpha; family Onychiuridae; genus Protaphorura; species Protaphorura armata. The sequence goes on from JAQIXO010000545.1 coordinate 439, forward strand.
GTCGATGATATAGATATAATGAAGGGAAAATCAAGCAATGGTCAAGTGCAATGTGCAATGTGGAACTGATTTTTAGGACAGAACTCACATTAGTAATTGTTGCTTATCCTTAATATTTCTTTGTTCATCAAATTTTAATTTAGACGAGTGATAAAATGTCTGCTGTGTCTTGCGTGCATTATAACGAAAAGTAAAATTGTGAGCAGCAAAATTCTCGCAATCCGGTTAACATGCATTTAGTTCACTTACTATTCAGTATGCTCCGAAAGAATCACCTGAACTGAACGTGCTTATTTAAATGACTGGTTTTATTAATTTCTAGCACAAATAATTAAATTCCAGTAGTTGACGTTGAATTCTCTTATTTAAAATCTGAGTCACTTTCTCATGAACTCCTCTCGAATAACTCCTCTTTCCAAGTCTGCGTGTATTTTCTGGACCACCCTGTATTGATCAACTTAAAACGTGCACGTACCTTTTGAGGTTATGTTGTCTTGAACGTTTCATTCAGACATTTCATTATGTTTTTGTAAGTGGGAATATATTTTAATCGCTACACATTTTGATTCCAAAATGATAAAGCCCTCTCATGAAGGGGCAATTAACTCCAGAAACAAAGTAGGTATACATAGAATAATCCGAATAATTTGGTACGGAGGTCCTTTCTCATTCTTATACATTACAAATCTTTCATCGCCACCGAAAGTGTCTTGTACGATGAAGTTGAGGTCAAGGTTATAATTTTGCGTAGAAATGCATGTGACGTCCATCATGTTAGAGTTCAATTAATTCTTTGCTTTATGTATGTATGAATGTTCTGAAACATAAATAAAATTGTACTTCTCACTCTTCTGACTGAAAGTATTTTAATTTTTACACACCATGATATGACTACTCTTGCATTATTCCCATTGAACATGATGTAATCAAAGTGATGAGATTAGGGTAAAGGTTAAAAGTCCCGAGGATGAACAATTTTTGGTTATCTTTTTAAACCAGTCAAGAAAAGCACGAGCGTTTGGACTTTTATCTCTTAATTCTTTTTGGTGATGGGATTCGATGGTCTGCTGTCTACGACGACGAACGACGAACGTTCATTGCATTTCACAATTTATTACAAATCCAACTAAAATCGAGTGCGTAGCGTAGCCCATATGTATGGTGCTTTAAATATCCGACGCCCGGTTCATAATACAGGGGTGTAGCTGTTGCTTTAGATGAGATCGAAATTATTGTTACGCCTAACTAATTGTCGCAATATTATTTCATCAATTTAATATTGGTGGTCAGTCTTTTTTGAGGAGAGATGGACAGATTGCACTTTCCAGCTCTCTGTGTTGGAAGGGATATTTAAGACAATTTTCAGCATTCTTCTTTATACTTTTTTGAGAAAATGACTACATTTTCGAGAGATTCTGGTCAAAGTCCACCACTTTTCATTAATTTAGTAAAGAAACTCAAAATACTTTCCAGGAAGTTATTTTAAGTACACGCAATAAATAGAATGGCCCAGAAATTCTAACCCTTGATACGCCTCTTGTTTTTTTCCTCAGAAGAAGAGATTAGTAAAATCATATGAGTCAGGGGTAAAAACTTGAGTAATTAAATTACTACTCACTCGTAACCTATTTTAAGTTCTGTGCATGTAGTAGTATAAATGTAAATGGAATTCACACATTTGGTTCGGAAGGGATTCTAGGATAAACCATTTATGACATGGAAAAAATGAGCAGTTTTAGGTTGAGATTGTCCGAGTGAAGACCACTGTCCGTGTCATTCCTCCATCATGTTGAGTCGCGTCACCCCTTCAACCCTCCACCGACTCACCAAGAGTCATTTGTGTCCAAAGATTCTGACTTTGACCTCAGGTCAATCACAACGATGGGCACTTTTGTCCACGTCTGCGGCTCTCAATCGGGCTCGGCCTACAAAACTGATCCCGGGTAGAGAAGAGTTTGCATCCAGACACATAGGACCTCGGGAGAGTGATCGGGATAATATGTTGGAATACTTGGGATTCAAGGTTAATACTCTTTGCAATCCTAAATTCTTTGTAGGCGTAAATTTATATGCTAAAGCAATAATGATCACAGTTTTAAACTATTAAAATTTATCTTGTCCATATCTGGTTTTTCTGATCCGGCGCAGTAGTAATTAACACAAAAACTATTAAATTATTAAACAAAGGTTTAACAGCTAAATTATTAGCAATTAGTCCTTATTAATTCCATACGAATCATCCCAACACCATAATAAAAGTTTGCATATTTCCAATACATTAAATGGAATGGATAGGAACTAGAAATTATGACTTAACGCATTATTACACAATCGATTATAGATTCTCTGAACGTACGAGTTCATCTGAACATTTAATTACAATTTCAACGTATCTGTTGTATGTTTTTAGACTCTGGATGAAATGATCGGAAAAACAGTACCGGAGAATATCAGACTGAAACGAGATTTGGAATTGGAAGAATGTCGCGGTAAGTGTAGGAACTAATGTCGATTTACTTATTGAATTCGTAAAATTTAATTTAGTTGGAAGCTTTAATACCGGACCTATAATTTTTATTCAATCATTTGATTACTCGTGTCAATGTTTCATAATCATATACAGGGTGGGTCAAAAGTAACCACATTTTGGCATGCAAATAATAGTGTTAGTTATTGTTATCTGAACGTTATAATTGGCAATTCTATATATTTATTTAGATGAACACGAGTTGATCACAAACATTCGAGGAATTTCTGAGAAAAATAAAATCTGGAGAACGTTTATCGGAATGGGTTACCACGGTTGTGTTGTGCCACATCCTATCATGAGAAATATTTTTGAAAATCCTGGATGGTGAGCAATTTAGTTTGAATACTTTTTGACCATACATAGTTTGAATGTAACGATTTTCTTGAATTAGGACGACCCAGTACACACCATACCAACCTGAAATTGCTCAAGGTCGTTTAGAAGGACTATTAAATTATCAAACGATGGTTACAGATTTAACGGGTTTACCAGTTGCGAACGCTTCCTTGTTGGACGAGGGAACCGCCGCTGCTGAAGCCATGGGTCTCTGTTACAGGTTTGTATAGAAATTAACTGTTATTCAAAATTAATTAGAATTACAGAACGGTAAATTTTATGTCCTTCTTATTATAAAACTTAAAATTCAGGCAGAACAAGCGAAGGCGATTCTTCATTTCCGATAAAGTTCATCCACAGACAATCAGTGTGACAGAAACTCGAGCTTCCTCAATTGGAATGGAAGTCGTTATCGGTGACGTGCACAAAGTTGACTTCTCAAATCGCGATTACTCTGGAGTTTTGTTCCAATATCCAGACACTGATGGAAATATCCAGGACTTTAGTACACTTGTCCATTCTGCTCATACTAACGGAGTAAGTCGCAGCAATAATTTCTCATGTTCAGTCAGGTCTTACCAATTTTGTGCCAACTTTCGTAATTTTGAAAGTATTAAAATGGTTGAAAGCGTTATGATTATTCCCCGCCAATTTTATTTAGACTCTTGCTGTGGCTGCGACAGATTTACTCGCCTTGACCGTACTTCGCCCACCTGGTGAATTCGATGTGGACATAACTGTCGGCACGAGTCAACGTTTTGGTGTGCCACTTGGTTATGGTGGACCACACGCTGGATTTTTCTCATGCAAATCTTCATTGACTCGTCTCATGCCCGGACGGATGATTGGAGTCACAAGGTTGGATAAAATATGGCAATGACATCAAATTTTATATATTGAATTTGTAACATACATAAACATATTTTCTACTGTTATTGTAGAGACGCTAGCGGAAAAGAAGCCTTCCGATTGGCTCTCCAAACCCGAGAACAACACATTCGTCGAGACAAAGCCACAAGTAACATTTGCACAGCCCAAGCTCTTCTTGCCAATATGTCTGCTATGTATGCAGTTTATCATGGACCGAAAGGACTCCAAGGGATTGCGACCAGAGTCCACGTTGCTACTTTAGTTTTAGCAAAAGCACTCCGAGACTCTGGGAATAAAATTGAGAACAATTTATTCTTTGATACATTGAGAGTGACTCCGGCAATGGCCCAAAGTGAGATTCGTCATTATGCTACACAAGCTGAAATCAATCTCCGGTATTTCGTTGATGGAACCGTAAGTGTTTAAAAGAAGATACCGTAAATTACCGATGGTGAAGAGTTGTGACCTCTGTCCCTGACTGAACCTCAATATTCTTTTCAGGTTGGCATAAGTTTGGATGAAACCGTAACGGAGGGTGATCTTGATGCACTTATGAAGATCTTCAAAGCTAAAACAGACATTGCGAAGGTATGTGCGTAGAATTTTGACATACTGATGTGAAAAACCTTTTAAACTTTCGGGCTTCAATTAATAATCAAATTTTACACATGTACGTAGCTATCAGATCAAATCGACAATCCTGAATTACTGGATGGAAGTATCTTGAACTCTGAATTCAGAAGGACGACGCCGTATTTGACACACCCTGTTTTCAACACTCATCACTCAGAAACCAGAATTGTTCGTTACATGAAAACACTGGAGAATAAGGACATTTCACTTGTCCACTCCATGATTCCATTGGTAAATTCAAAAATTGATAATTCTGTAATATTTATAGTGGAACACGTACATTTTAAAACGTTGTCGCGAATTCTTTCTCTCAGGGCTCTTGCACCATGAAATTGAACAGTACAACGGAAATGATGCCTTGCAGTTTCCAACATATCACTGACATTCATCCCTTCGTTCCATTAGATCAAGCGTTGGGTTACAGAGAACTCTTCGAACAACTTGAAAAAGATTTGTGTGAAATCACAGGCTACGACAAAATCTCATTCCAACCCAACAGGTAAGGGTAAAAAGTATTTGTGAATTAGTGAATTTGTCGTAAAATTTTTACCTTCTTACCATTGCATTATTACTATATTTGGTTTTTAGCGGTGCTCAAGGAGAATACGCTGGGCTCCGAGCCATCAAATCATACTTGGAAGCCAAAGGTCAAGGACACAGAAATGTGTGTTTAATCCCCGTGTCCGCCCACGGCACGAATCCAGCGTCTGCTCAAATGGCTGGCATGAAAGTAGAGGTCATCAATGTGACAAAGGACGGTGCGATTGACATGAAACATTTGACCGCCAAAATTGAGAAACACAAAGACGAACTAGCCTGTCTCATGATCACTTATCCTTCAACCAATGGAGTGTTTGAGGAAAATGTAGCTGAAGTCTGTCAGCTTATCCATGATGCTGGTGGTAAGTCATTTTACAATACAACGCAGGGTAGGTCACACCCGATAACCCTCTCTAAATTCATGCTCGTTTTCAGGTCAAGTTTACCTGGACGGAGCCAACATGAATGCACAAGTCGGACTCTGCCGACCTGGAGATTACGGTTCAGACGTTTCTCACTTGAATCTTCACAAAACTTTCTGTATTCCACACGGAGGCGGTGGTCCTGGTAATTTTTTTTATTAGAGAGGGATAAAACCCATGGGGGATCCCCTCAGTCCCCCCCCCTCTCCAAGTCCATTCCATGCTCTGAATGCTCACTCACTCACACTACTCACACATACTCACTCACCAGTGTAGCAGCAGCGTTCTCTCGTCGAATTGAGGCTAAAAAATAATTTGACAATAATTTTTACTAATTTGCTACATTTTATTTTTATATTCCATGCAACTATGCTATGATGCTATGATGCTATGATGCTATGTCCAGGAATGGGACCAATCGGTGTTAAAGTAAGTCTAGGTTCATGTTAAAAGTTTATTGTAACATTTTTATAATACTATGTATTCATTTGTATATTAATTATTATGTGTAGGAACATTTGGCACCTTTCTTACCCTCTCACGTAGTCGTAAATCCACTGGCATCCATGGGTAAACTATCAAAATCTTTTGGAGCCGTCAGTGCTGCTCCATTCGGATCATCCGCCATTTTACCGATCTCTTGGGCTTATATCAAAGTAATTTTTGCATTTTAAGTATTTCCTACATCGGTGATGCCCCGGCTAAATCTTAAGGCGTCATGACATTATATTTTGGAACATTGCAGATGATGGGAGCCAAGGGTTTGAAGCGAGCAACTCAAGTCGCCATCTTGAATGCAAATTACATGTCCAAAAGGCTTGACAATCACTACAAGACCTTACACAAAGGTAAACATGGGATGGTGGCCCATGAATTCATTATTGATGTGAAGGACTTCAAGAAAACATCAAACATTGAGGCTGTTGACATTGCCAAGAGACTTATGGACTTTGGATTCCATGCACCAACCATGTCATGGCCCGTCCCAGGATCCCTCATGATTGAACCAACTGAATCCGAAGACAAAGGAGAATTGGATAGATTCTGTGACGCACTCATTTGTAAGAATTTATTATTTTGATGCGATGAATCAGATAATTTTTTAACAACCCATTTGGTCGGAAAACCAGGACTATCATCAATTACTCTAAAAATTCAAAAGCTATAATTTTAAAATTTGTATTACACTTACAGATATTCGTCAAGAAATTGCAGATATCGAGGAAGGTCGAATGGACATTGGAGTTAACCCACTCAAGATGTCACCACATACTCAAGGTCAAGTCATGGGATCTGATTGGAATCGTCCATACACAAGGGAGTTAGCAGCTTTCCCAGCGGTAAGTTAAAAACCTCAACCATTTTCAAAAATAATTTAATTCGATTACGCAGTGATAATTCAATTTTTGATTGTTTTTATCCGCAGCCATTTGTGAAGCCAGAGACAAAGGTTTGGCCCACTGTTAGCAGAATTGATGACATCTATGGAGATAAAAATTTGATGTGCACATGCCCACCCTTGGAAGCCTATCAATCTCCATCTGTTGCCAGTGAAAAAGCAACAGCCGTCAATTAAAATCTATCGCTTAAATGTACAGCATATTTGTATTAACAATATATCTAATAGTAAATTCGTTCCGGACATAAATTGTATTTATTTACATATAAATTCATCAGAACTTCATAGTCCACCCGTCGTTGCCTACTGGCTCATCTCTCCTACTGATTATTTTCCTGTTATTATTAGGGTACCTTTCGCAGACCAAATCCGAAGGATTCTATCTCCAAGCAGAATTGCTACCAGTAAATGCTCACTAGGTTTATTTTTTTTTGAATAATTTTTAATAGTTTTTTGAATTGAGTGAAATACAACTTCAGATTTTATTAAAAACCATTTCCAGTATTATCAGAAGAATTCATAAAAATATGACATGATATGTCTAAAGCGAGTTGTCTTAAGTATTCCGTTTAGCAGCCCTACTAAAATAAGCAGAAAATAAAGTGTTGTGCACTTAAGAGTTAAGAGAGTTAAGACCATGCGGCAAGTTGTGGAATGTTCTTGTACAGTTCTAAACATGCTGGATTGGCCAAAGCACCGGAATTCTTCACTTCTTGTCCTTCAATCACATTTCGAACAGCAATTTCCACTTTCTTACCACTGATTGTGTACTGAAGAAAAAAATAGGTGAAATTGATACATTTGCCCGGATTATATTAAATGCCTGTAGATGGCACTTTTTATACGTAGGACTCAAACATGTGGTACTTACCGGTATATCCGAAATTGGCATGATAACTGCTGGAACATGTCGCGGTGACAATTGTTCCCGAATAAACTTCTTTAATCTTGAAGCCAAATCTTCTGTAAATGTAAATTTGTCGGCTAGTTTTAAAAATAGAATCACTCGTTCATCTGTCTCTCCAATGTTCTTTTGGGCAACACAAACACTGTCCATGATCTCTCGGAATTGCTCAACTGGAAATACGAAAAAGGTAATTAAATCTCGCACCGAATATCGATATTTTAGTTACAGCCACTATGTATTTGTGAAATAGCAGTCAAAATATCCAACTCCCTTACCAACTTGATAAATCTCAGCACTACCAAAACGGACGCCATTTGGATTCAGAGTAGCATCACTCCTTCCAAGCATTACAATTCCATTAGTCTTTGGATTAACAAGCATAAAGTCCCCATGGGCCCAAATCCCTCTGAACTTTGCAAAATATGCTTTTTTGTAAAGGAGTCCATCCGTGTCGTGGTGAAAATGTGTTGGCATACTTGGGAAAGGTGTCCGAACTACTAACTCTCCTCTTTCTCCAATCACACTCCGACCTTCTTCATCAAAACAATCAAGATCACAACCCAAATGGTAAGATTGGATTTCACCACGATGAACAGGTAAAACCACATTTTGACCCATGAAACAACCGATAATATCAGTTCCGCCTGAAATAATTTAAAATAAATCGAATCAAACGTCGCCGTGTATTTCTAGGGGAGAAAGACAGTAGACAACACCCTCTTTATCCATGATTTAATAATTATTGACACTAACCGGAAATTGATCCCAAAATGATGTCTCTCTTCACATTATTGTACACAAAGTCAAAGGACTGTGGTTTAAGCGGTGAACCAGTAGACAGAATCATCCTCAAATTAGTTTTACTCTTGTCCAGAATTCTCTTTTGATCTGGGTTTCCATTTTTAACTAAAATATCTTCCTGGACTGCCAACCATTTGGCACTTGTCCCGAATATTGTGATTCCAATCTCATCGATTAAATTCCAAAGCCCAGGAGATGGACTCCCATCGTACAGCACAACCGGACAACCCACGCTAAGGGATGTGATCAACCAATTGTACATCATCCACCCGACCTGGAACAATCACAATAACAAAATTTAACTCCGGATTCCGTTAACGTTAAAGGCCAGGCATATTTTATTAATTATATCTTTACCGTTGTATAGTAAAAGATAACGTCGTTGGCTTTGAGATCACTCTGTAAGATATGTTCTTCCAAATGTTTAATTAAAGTGCCCTGAAAATTAATTAACAAAACAGAGATTACGAATAATTCACAATACAGTTTATTTTGTGTATTTTGTTTTCCAATTTACCCCGACAGAATGGACCATACACTTTGGTTTCCCAGTTGTCCCAGAGGAATACATTATGAATAGCGGATGGTCAAATGGGACCTGTTCGTAATTGATGACGGATTTCATTTTTCGGAAGGGAAGAAGGAATGTTGGAGATGAAACCCTAAATTTTACAAAAACAAAAATATTGGCTTCTTCTCACAATAACTCCTACTGCTATTATTGAATTTGTATTTGTAAATTAATTACCAATTTGTACAATGTTTCGGTATATCTGATGATGGAGATTCGACGAATGGAATGACGACGACTTTAGTGACCGTGGTCAATTCGGATGTAATTTGTTCAAGTTTGGAGGTCATGCAATGGGTTTTCCCATTGTAGTAGACAGCGTTGACGGAGATAACGATTTTTGGCTCCGTTTGTTTAAATCTCTCAACCACACCCTTAAAAGAGAAAATGATTAACACTAATGTTCTAAACTGACTGAACAAACATCAAATTATCATAGTTATATCATAGTATGTATTAATTTAAATTGTGAGAATGTTAATTAATTACCGTGATTCCGTAGTCTGGCGACGTACACGTCCATATTGCTCCTATACTTGCTGTTCCCAATAGGGCAGCTAGCGTCTGATAATAAAAAAAATGTATTAAAAATAAAAATGGCGTAAGTGAGGCAGAGGCTATATACGCCGAATGCGGGTATAAAAGTGAGTTCTCGTATTTTCTGGAGATGACATGCTGAAAGTTAGTAACAAAATTTAATTTAATTATGGCAATCAATTTGTCTCACTTGTGGACAGTTGGGGAGAATCCCAGCGACAACGTCACCTTTCTTGACACCTTCGTTTCTCAAAGCATTGGCCCAAGCAGCTGCCTCTGCTCGGAGTTCTGCAAAGGTCAGTGCTTCTACTTTTGGATGACCTTCCCCTTTGTGGCAAAAATGAAAATACGTGTTAAATATTACTACTAGTGTATTTTTATAAAATCAGCGGTTGGCTATTGGGATGCATATTCTGACATTATTTAATCAAAGATGATCCCTCGACTGTAGACTCGTACAACAACATGGAATTTCATCTAATCACGCGATGTAATTTTAGTATGAAAAGTCAAGTAATAATATGATACACGTTGGGAGTGGTTGTGATTGTGATATGTCAAGTTAACATCGAGTCAATCGAGTGTAGTAGATTTTAGAAGTCATAGTCATAGTCATAAGCCTTGCCATTGTCTAATCGCAACATTACATCGGGAATTCAGAATCCCAGGAGTCGTCAGTCGTCGCATGCATTCTAAACTTTTACTAATTTTATTTTGAACCAGAAATGACTTCAAAAATTAGAGAAAGTATATGAAAAGAAGCCAATTTCACGGGTGACGAATTGACGAAATAATTATAGAAGACACATTATTCCTGCTGTACCAATGACATAAGACATTGTACCCACAGTGGAATATTCCAGATAGCTAAATGCTACTATTTCCTATGTGGCATCACATTCACAGTGTAACATTTAACTGCACTGCCTGTGCGGTGGAGTAATTTAGACTCTTCGCAAAGTGCAGCTGATCGATGTATGGTTCATAATCATTATAAAAAATAACACAAGATTAATTCTCTAGTACTTTACTGTGAGAGTTGCCGCAGTTGAGGTCTGTTGGGTCAAGGATAATTGCAATCGTGCAATTCTATTCTATATTATCGGATAATGCTACTTCTGTACTATTGCCTAGTGCATGACATATGAACCGTTTTTGTTATATAATTCTAGTGTTGAAATAAGCAAGGTTATCTTAACTGTCAAATAGAATTAGCTAATAGCTATAGAATTACTTCCACATGTCAAAAATAGTAACCGGGAAATGCAGAAGCCAGCTGATTGAGTATCTGTCTTTGACGAAATGATTTTAATTGAAAAATATAACTTCATTTCATAATTGGTGTCAACTTTCTTATATGTCCATTGTATCCAGTTTTGGATGAATTGATTAGTTTTAATTGATGAATGTCCATGAATTCACATGAAAATTTTTATGTTCCGTAGTAATGCTGGTGACGAATGACGATTGGAGGTTGTCAACGAAGGACGTATAAATGGCGCCGATAGTCAAGGTTGATGAAATTACAGTACATAGTAGTCTATTATTGTATTTGTAAGGTAATAAATGCTGTCAATTATTGCATTTTTTTCTTGGGAAATGGATTAACGTAATATTCTGTCCCTATGTCTGCAAAAAGTACACGAAAACATCAGTGCACATAGCGAAGGAGTGCCAAGGTAGCATAATTTACTAGAATGGACTAATAATTTAACATTTTGTGCGATACAACTGAATTTTTATGAATTTTTGGACAACTAAATCAGTGTGTGATTACTATGAAAAGTGCGACGTTAAAATTGGGTGTACATTTCCGTTAAATGTTTACTTATTCTTAATTGAACGGTAATAATTAAAATGTAGTAGCAGGCAAGGGAGATTAAGTTAAAGGAATTAGGAAATGCAATGATTTGGGGCATCAAGGCATGGAACTTTTCCGTGTCCGTGATCATGTTTACAATCTATAGCTACTGAAAAACAACAACAGAAACAGCTTGTGATTTGTAAGACTATTAATAGAAACATGTCGGACGTCATAAATATATACTTTTTCAGTGAAATCCCTATATTTCCTAGCATCTAACAATTTCATGCGTTGCTCTATTTCCGTTTCATTCGTAAAATCAGAATTTGCAATTGTATGCCTGCCTGGAATCTGGAAGGCTAAAAATTCTTCAACTACTCGGTTTGTGTATGCATACGTAAGTACCACACGCTGGGCCATGCTGTGTAACACTTTACATTTATTGACTAGCTCATCGCCAAAACACTAGTTTTTAGAACCAAATATTTTATGGAACGCAATGTACGTCATTGCGACTATAATGTAAGTGAAAACAGGAAAAATACAGGAAAAACCAATAATTGTTAAACAGACCGACCTAGCAAACGCACTGCACGAGTTAATTTTGAAGATCACAGAAAACCGGATATGAAGGATTTTCCCACGGAACTAAACAGCACGTCCATTAAAGTATCAAATCAACTTATTTGCAATAGACTTCATAAGTATGGGAAAACCTGGAGGTGTGTTCTGCATTTTTATGTAACGTGAAGTACATCTCAATAGATTACGGAAAATCGTGTAACACAGTAACACCAGCACAGAGCTCAGGTATTGGCAAAAACTGAAAGTTCTCATAAAAACTTAACATGCAATTCCAGTTAACCTTGACTTTGATTTTTATACTTACGTCAATCATGACAAATGTAAGAAAGATTGCACCGCATCGCGCGCTAGTAATATTCATAAAATATTCACACCATAACAATATTGTAAAATTACTATGCAAGTTTGCATCTTTTGTGTAACCTTTCATGTTAAGTATTTCGAAATTGTAGAATTAGGTAAATGGCGAGACCATGGCTGAACACGAACGAGGGTGCGAAAATCAAATAGGTTAAACCTCAAAATGGGTTCGATTGAATTAATGTCTGCCCAAGGGATTGATCCCTCAATGATGTAAGGGTTTTGTAATACTAATTACTATTATTTAAAATTTACCTTTGTAGTAGACTGCGACCTTGTCATCCTTTCCTTTTTCTAGTAAATTTTCAGCATAGTTCAGTTTAGCACCAGTGAACCATTTTGGGACTTGATCAATTGTTAGAGATTCGTCGACAACATTGGAGTATGTTTCTGAGTGAATGACACCTGAAAAATTCCATACTTCTCCCCAGAATTTGGCCCGTTCTTCAACTGACCATTTGTGAAGCTCAGCGTAGCTTTCTGCAATTGTGCATAAATATTTGTTCAATGATTTGAGATATTTCTAACGTTAACACATTAGGAGATTATCACATTTAACCGCATTAGAAATTTTTTGGCGGGCTTCGTGAAACTCAACTTGCAAATGCGCAAGAATACACAAAGAAAAACAGTACAAGGAGTTAAAGGCTTCTTCGCTTAAATATTTTGACATTATGTACTTTTCTTGCCAATTCAAGAATAAATACAGCGAAATTACTTAATAGCATAGGTAAAATACAATAAAATGAGCTCACCTAAATTCAGCCCGTACTTCTGATTGACAGCTTTTCTAAAAATCTCAACGTTCAACTGTGATAAAGTTTTCCGATCTGGGACCCAAAGTGGTGCTTCCGCACTTTCTGCTGGTGTGAGAGATCCCATTCCAAATCCGCTATGTAAATGTATGTACTGTTTTCACTTTTAATTTCACCTGTAAAGTAAATCCAATAAAGAATTGTTCAATTTTGTATCCTTCAAAACTGCTAACGATTGTAACTGCTAACAAAACACTAAATAGCTCACGAGTGCTCTTATTGTGCTCTTATTGTACCTAACCTAAACGAATTTTACGCTTTCAAATTTTATTATCAAACAACACCATACTCGTAGTGCGTTAAAAATGCAATGAACAAAGGTTAATAAAAATTGACCTTTTGTTAGCTGTTTGTCCTGGTTTGAGTTAATAGTTAATGCATGCATGAAAGTTGTATTGTATCGCGTATGCCCAGAACTAATTCAGGAAATGTTAATGACTGATATAGCTCCGCAGTACACACAACAATTTATTTATACACTACGTAACATACCGTTTGTCGTCTTTGTATTGTACTTTGGAGGTGTGAACTTGTATTGTATTTGTATAGTGCAATGTAATAAGAGAATACAAGAAATGAAAGAGGTTTGACTGACTCGAATGAAGGTTAAATATTTATTGAGAGATACGAGAAGAAAACTGGTATCATTTATATACACTGGCAACTGGCAAATGGGAAGAGTACTGGTAAATAAGCTTACATGCCAGTAGTAGTTCAGTGCAATGGATTCCACATTACATTCATGTATTATTTCTTATGACGATTTGACATGAGTTGAACTTAAGTTGGTTTCCCATGCCATTGCATGCCATATCTGATATCTGTGGTCCTGGTCACTCCACCACCTTCATCTTCATCATTATGCGTATTATCATTATAACTAGGACTACGCTGGCTAAGGCAGACGGAGACCAGGGTACAATTACAATAAGAGCTAATGAGAAAACTATAAAGTTTTAACATCTGCATCACCATCAAAATTTGTGTCAAAGTCCTATCCATAATCGAACCACCTCTTCGTACCGTACCATCGCGCATCGCACTACTAAAATGAATAACTGTAAAAAATGTAGTAAGTTATGTTGTAATTGTAAACCCCTTTCCTTCTACGTTTACACGTGTTTGTCTGCTCATCTTTTGGTATGATTGTATGGGAGATGATCCATGACACTCTAAATGTAATAGTAAATGACTAACTCGGATATGTTAGACAGACAGATACACGGAGTGTGTCTGGAATGTCAGGGAGTCGATGAGCATATTATGAAGTACTGTATTTACTGGGAGTGGGAATGCTTGCTTGCATCAGTCAACGAGGACGAAAGTCAGTCGAGTAAGTAGATTACATCCTGTAAACTTCCCTTGTCGTTGTCACGTTAAGAATATTTGAAAGGCAAGGGAAAAAGTGAGATTTTGTCTAATCGCCTAGACTGTTTGTACTCCGATGCGATGTAATTTACAATATCGGCTCGGCACGATGATGTTCTGAGCTAATTATGACTTCTACCGTCTGCTTAATGAGCTTTGCCTTTTACGGTGTTGCATGTTGGTTTACGTATACCTTGGCCTCCTGGCGCATGTTTGGATTTTTAATAAAAACTAACCCGTGTTCTCTTCTGGGTTAAAACGAAGTACTCGTAAATGCAAATTACATTTGTAATTAAATTAAATCAAAGCGCACATGTAATTTTTAATTTTGATTAATTGCTTTCAAAGTGATTGTAGTTGAATTTTCTTTTTACACAATTGACAATTACTTTTGCGGACTATGTGTACTAATATTTTGTACCAACAATGTAAACTGAAGAAATATTTAAATAGGGTATATACTCAAAGAAAAGACGTTGCGTTAGTTTAAGATCGAAGAAACGCATAATAATATGATTTGAAATTGTAATTGTAGTACCCTCGGGACTACATACTAGTACATACACTAAAAATTTGTATTGTAAATTACAATTATTGTAATTAAAAATAAAACCTAATTTATAATAGCGTAATTATACAATTACAATTATTGTAATTGATTACTTTCCTCAATCTCGTATCATACGAGTCGTATGTAATTTGAAGTTGTAATTGATTACATTTAAAATTGTCCATGTGTAATTTTAATTGTAATTAATTACAATTCTCTACAAGTCCGGGGATTCGAACCCATCTCCATCTCTGATCCTCACAGATCGGAATCGATGTAACAACGGAGTAACAAAAATTGTCCCAAATTCCGCACTATTCATGACATACAAAAATTTTAACGTACGACTTTTGGTGCACCCTATATATAATTTCAATGATCCTTTTGAGTGCTCAGTGAGTGACTGCGTCTTTTCCTTCCACGCCCGCTTTTTTTGAGGAAACTGTCTCCGGTTTTGGTCGTTGGAATTCTATTCATTTTATTTCATCCTTTCACATTGACTCGCCAGAACCAGAAGACCACTCAGAAACAACGCACCGCAGAAAGTGTCACAAAAACAACTGAAAATCACCATCAACTCCACGTCTTCATCAGTGACGAGTGTCAGGAGATTTTTACGGTGAGTTCAAAACAAATTAATTGTCCATGTAAATCGTCTCGTTTGTCTTCTAGTCTTTTTTTTGTGTGGTGGTGGTGTAATATTTCTGTGCGTTTACATCAAGAGGCCCTAGCATTATTTTTAGCAATATGAATCATGAATGACTCATGCAATGGTTTTCTAAACAGTCAGCGTTCGCATGACGTTATTTGTCCTGAGACACCATTTACCTATTTTTTTATTATGATGAATTGACTGATTTTTATTAGTTTGCTGCTATTGTGCAGTGCTAATTTTGAGCCATGCCACTACATTTACGTACAAACAACAAATAGATGAATTAATTCTGAAACACTAACACGCCCGCTCAAATAAGTAACCATAATTTACCAATATAATTTTAAACTTTCTTTTAGAGAATTATCGTCCTACTAAAAGGGATCACTCATTTGATTTAACCATGTGATGTGTGTGTATTGTTTGTTTGTTTGTTTGTTTGTTTGTTTAAATTTTTGTGCAATGGATCAGCGGTCATATATAATAGCCCAGCCTTCTTTGCACGCCTTGATTTCTCACATTTCCTGGAAAGTGCGCGGTGACAGTGAATAAGGCAGTTTTAGAAAGCAGGTAGAAACATCAAAGTAGCTCCTATTTTCTACCCAAGCACTACTGACCGTTAAGTTAATCCTTTGAACGCACTATTAAAAATACCACGAACGACATTAATAACCTAAAATAGGAATTTGTAATAAGAGAGACACTGTACACTGTATTTACACTGCCTTCCTTGTCTGCTGCATTTTGTATCTAAAAACAAATATAATTTGTTGTATCGGAGTATCAGTATCGGTCACACCGCAACTGCAACGTACATAGCAAATAAGTTCTAGATTTGTTTTCAGAAGTTTTTTGACCAGCTAACACGAAGACGGACTATAGTTGTGTGTTTCTGTAATTTTTATTATTCGAAAATTTAGTATTCGCTCAGTTTCAGTTCTATAATAAATTGTAATAATTGACGACGTCAATAACAGTATTAGTACTTGTACTGTCCCACTGTCCTGTTTGTCGGTTAATTTGGTGTGTTGGGTTTGATTTCATAATTGATTTAATTTCAATCTAGTGTGAGTCTCAAAAAGTAAGTCTTGAGCACATTTGCACATGAGTAAACCCCTTTTGAATCATGTGATGTGAATTCAAACCTTCATTGACTTCTGTGCATATTATTTTATTTAAAAAATAATTTTCGTTTCAGATGGGTTCTACATCACAAAAACATAGGAATTTTGTCCTTGAACCAATGGGGGAGAAATCCGTTACAGAAATTGCCGGAATTGGTGAAACTTATGGAAAGAGATTGGATGCCCACGGGTTTGACAAGGTAAGGCAAATTAGAACGGTGTTAAGAAATATTCCGTAACCACAGCCCATCTACCATAGATCATAGATTACATAATAGATTACGAAAAATAATAGCAGTAACCACTTACCAAATATTTTACTCACTACTGCCTATATTTTTATATTGACTTCATCCAACCTCAAACATCAAATATTTTACTTTAATTTCTTCTTATAAAGTTTTGTGTGTGATAATGAAATTCTCGTCAAAGGAAAAATGACAAAAGTTGTTCGTGAATATATATAGGTACCTAATTCGATTGTCTTTGTTTTCATTGCAGGCCTACGTTGTTTTGGGACAGTATCTTGTTTTAAAGAAGAACGAAGAGCTTTTTGTTGAATGGTTGAAATTAACGGCTGGAGTCACAAGTAATCATGCAAAAGTTTGCTACAAGTGTTTGAGTGACTGGTGTTCCGCTTTCCTCTAAGACAAGACAACGCCAAGTGATAATGGAAGAACATCAAAATTGGATAGACTTTTTGCGACTGCATGCGGCTGCGACATTATTGGGTGATGCATTCAAAAATGATTGTAAATAAACACAGACTTTTCTTACTTAAATCTCAAATGCAGGGCAGAGGGCAGGCTAATATTATAATAAAACTCAGTTATTATTTATGTAATTGTATGTGTGTACCTACTGTTTAAATCAATATACGACTAATACAAATTTTAAATGCGGAAATAAATTAAATTGTTCCATTAACGTATACTTCTTTTTAATTTCAATTTAAGGAATTTGATTTCACCACTTTTCTGAGTTTCGTATTCGATTTTTATTAAAAAATCCTATGTTCTTATCCGGGGGTTATGACATGGTCAAAATGTGCACCGACTTTCTAATCTTAAAGGGCTTACGATTTCGTCACACGGAATAAGCAATTCAATCAAGATCATGTGTGTAAAATAATCACTATCTTCCTATAAAATTGAGCCGTGGAATTTAATAAAGAGTCGATTGTATTTCATTTTATTTACTTTTTAAAATATTTTCGACAACTTCTCTATCCACAAACGGTATCAATTGATCTTTCACTTCAATACAAGTCTCAGCACCTTTTCCCAGGATTAGGAGCGTATCCTGACTTCCAGTCAGATTTATTCCCCTTCTGATCGCCTCTCTTCGATCTCCGATTTCTTCCACGTCCAATCCATCTCTTGTAATAATTCC
>JAQIXO010000546.1:0-18599 GCA_034700305.1 Protaphorura armata
GTAACCAAGAGAACTGACAACGGAGCATTATGAGCTGTAACACTCGATGGGGTGTGAGTTCATAATGGTCTAGTGTCTGAAATGATACTGTTAGTGAAAGTGAATGTGAAAGTGAAGTGGACAATAACTATGGACGTGGATAGTAGTTATAGACTTGGTTAAGGTAGAAGAAAGTCTTAGCAATAAGCTATACTGTGGTTGTCTTACTCGAGAGAGCTTCATCAAATTAGTCGTAAGTTATCATGTAAGAATTACGAGACTGATTTGTGACGGGAGTGCTGGACACGTTAGTTGATTAAGGGAGATTGAGGAATGCTATGTGGCGTAGCGATAAAGACGTACTCAGTGTTCTTGAGTAATTATTGGAACTGATCCTAGAGAGAGACAACAGTTTGATGTGGTGATTGCGAATGTCGGACATGATGACAGTAACAATTGGAACTATTATTTATGGAAAATGTGAACAAATTCTGATATTGTATAAGCATTGAGTTTAGGTTTTTTCTCCAGCGTGTGTCTGGGCTGGTTTTTTCCTGTCCCAATGAATGGAACGAATTAAATTTATTATACTTGTGAAACTATTAGATGTTATTAGAGACATATTTAGATTGTTATGAGTTAAGGTTTTTTTCTCCAGCGTTTGTCTGGGCTGGTTTTTTTCCTGTCCCAATCAATGGGACGAATTATATTTACGTAAACGTATTTTTATATTTTTACAGACACGTGTTGAATAATGTAATTGAGTGGAATTTTCCTGAAGCATCGGGTTTTGATTTCATTCGACAGTTTAAATTGACATTCAATTTTGCCTGCATGTGTATAGTAAGCCTGTTGAGGACAACTTAGGCTTTAGAAAGGAAGGAATGTTGCAGGGCAAAATTGGGTATTTTGAGTAAAAATGAATGGATTTATTATTTTGTGAATAAAACACATGATTACGTCACCCATTCCTATAAGTGAGCACGTAATGTGAAGAGTTAAGAAAAGAGTAAAGTAAAATTAGTGACTTTGGATGAGAATGGAACATGAGGAGAGTGAGTTAGCGTGGGAAGACGCTACGCAAGCATTTCTCCAGTGGTTGGCGACAGAAAGAAATAAAATGTATAAGATGTGATTTGATTTATGACTGGGGGACCAAGTCTTGGACTTGTGAACCCATGACCTAGCACGTACGGTGACTCTCTTGTGTTTTTCCTATGTGAACGAGTGGGCGTATTTTTAAGACAAAGGATGAGATGTGTATGGTTTTAAGTTAGAGATTTTAAGTGGAATAAGTTAGTTAGCACTGGAGCGTTGACTGTGGAAGTAGAAATAAACTTGCTTGTATGAAAATGAGATTTGGTCACAAAAGTATGAATAAATTCGGAGACAATTGAAAACAAAAGACGATCACGAGCCATAAACACGAACAATTTATTTACCCGGGTTCAAAATTATTTTTTCCCCGTTAACAGTAGGCAAAA
This sequence comes from Protaphorura armata, assembly GCA_034700305.1. NCBI lineage: Eukaryota > Metazoa > Arthropoda > Collembola > Poduromorpha > Onychiuridae > Protaphorura > Protaphorura armata. The sequence continues at coordinate 1,464 of JAQIXO010000546.1, forward strand.
AAATTGATGAATTTTATTTCAGATTCTGAACACAGTATTTAAACACTTGAGAGGAAAGGACTTGAATGAATGTCGACTTGTGTGCAAGACCTGGAATGTGCTCACGATTCCATTCACTCGTAAAACCTTGAACATAACAATCTATGGAACTGACCCAACAGAAATACTTCAAATAAAACTGCTTCAAGATTTTGTACAAGTTTTACGTTCTAATAAACTTGGGATTCCATTTGCGAGGTATCGCCTCGGATCCTTTTGTACGACAGATGGTGTTGGTGCAGAGTTTCTTGAACTCTATGGAGACACAATTACGGGTTTATATGGATATAAACACAACGTGGAGGACGTATCTGAATTACTCAAATCAACTCCGAATTTGGAATCTTTACGAATTCCTCAAACGCTTCACTCTCGCTCAGGAAATATTGTAAAGTTATTTGCTCAGGACTCGAAACCAAAATTAAGACACTTAAAGGGGATTTACATTTCTGAAAACAATTCTGAGGAACGAAATAAAATTTGTCCAACATCTTTGGAGGAACTCATCACGGCGGCACCAAATATTTCATCGTTAACCTTGTACGAGCCATACGGTAGACCAAGAGGAGCTGGAGAAGTGATCTGCACTTTTGTGGTCGAAGTGTTGAGTCTCATTGAGAAGCTGGGAAGAGAACCATCTACACGGAAATTAAATATTTCACACAACCAGACTGAAAATTCTGAGTCCTTTGGATTACTACGTAAAATGATAGTGAAACCAAAGGGGCTTAGGTTGAAGAGCCTAGTCTACCATTCACGCAGATCAAAACATGATAATTGCGGACTACAATTAGCAGCCCTTTTGATGGACACCCTTGAACATGTCACAATGGGCTTGACCATCATCGAAGGATTCCCAAAGTTTTCAAACCTCCTATTATTGTCTCTGCATTTGCTAAGAAATTTCAATTCCAGATTTATCAATTTAAAAGAGTATTTTCCAGTCCTGCAGGAGTTGGAGCTATGGCAGGGGTCCGAGTGGGACGAAGGAATGTTGGATATTTTTTATCGACTCTGAACCATGTCCAAACATGAAATCATTAAAGCTGTATGTTTGCATGAGAATCAATGCATTCAATCAAATTAAAATCAATTTTCCAAATCTAACTCGACTGACTATGAAGACTAGTGTAGATGGCGTGGAGATACTGAGACAAATCATGTCACAAATGACACAGTTGATATTTTTGGACATTTGTGGTACAATACAAATAAAATCGACAGAATCCATGGATTCCATCTTAACTGGAATTTCAACTCATTCTCTCGAAAGAATTCGACGGGATGTGAGAAACTTGAAAGACAAGGGGACGGGACTTAAAAGAAGACGGAAAATTTTGAAGCTCATTTGGAATACACATTTGGAATTTCCATCCATTCGGAATTTAACAAGTAAGTTATTATAGCGAAAATATAATTACTAAAAAATAATGATTGCAAGAGAATTTTTATCTTTCTATTAAAAACAGATTTGAGAAAATTGTCAATTAACTTGAGTGGAGATGAAGACGGAAAGAGGAACAAACGGAGTTATTTGACTGACCTGACTGGATACTTTGGTTTTTATTTTATGCCCCGTCTCAAGAAAGTGTACATTGAAAACTCCATGGTCAGATTTCTTAATACGTAGTTATTCATGACATATAATTTTTCTATTGAAATTAATTTTATTCTACACGTTATTGATTTTTGTGACAGATGTCGAAGACTTGCTGTGAAGTCTTGAAGAAAGATCTTGGATTTAAGACGTATAGGTTTGAGGCTGCATTGAAAAGAGATATCATTGCGTCTGACCCAGATTGGGCGTCAGTTTATGAATAAATCAATGTATTTTTTAAAAATCTCCACCGTCTAAATTGTTGAACCTGTGCCCATGCAATATTATGTAAACCACAAGAGGATAGAAATCAGGAATGCAAATCCACTGTCTCACTCTGCACGTTTTCGATTTGCGAAAATGCACGTTCACGGTTGTAATATACTTTCAAAGTATCACATAAGAATAAAATTAACACTCTGACTTATTATTGTGACTGTCTCGCGTAGGTAGATTTTTTTTATTGTTAGTAACGAATTTCATAAAATTCAAAATTTGCGTACAAAAATGTTTAATGTCCACCACCACCCCCGCCTCCATGACCCGGATGACCTGGTGGGTGTGGATTACCTCCACCTCCATGACCACCACCACCACCGCCGCCACCATCGCTGTCTCCACCGCCAAAACCGCCAAAGTCTCCGCCATCATGACTTGGATTATCATCACCTCCACCAAAATCATGTTCATGGCCACCACCACCACCACCGCCACCCCCGCCAAAATCACCGCCGCCGTAACCGCTGTCATCGTCATCTCCTCCACCAAATTGTGGTCGTGGTCTGCCGAATGCCACGCTCAATATGGCGGCAGAAATCTGGATACAAAAAAATATTTATTACGCTAAGGAAAACTGACCGCACAAACGAAGTTTTTTTTAAAAAATTCGAATTTTATCTTTGAATATTTTCAAAAATTATTTTCTGTAAAAATTCGAATTAAATTTTCTTTCAATAATTTCATAAATTATTTTCTCTAAAAATCCAAATATTTCAGTTTGAGAAAATTTATTTTAAAGTTTCTGGTAACTTACGAGTAAAACGAGGAGGCCTTTCATTCTGAATAAATTATTTTATTGAACACTGCACTGCAACTCACAAAATGAACTAAAATCAATCGACGGTTTCCCTCACTCCTTTATATATTTAAGGAGCGCATTGTTCTAATAATATTACATTACATAACCACCACGGAGGCACGGGAAGTCGAGCCCAAATGCTTTGACACACATTTCTTTATCACGCATTCACGCTTGTCTTATACGTAAATGCAAAATAGAAAATGGGAGTCACGTTCAATCATTTTAATACGGAAGAGATGAAGTGTGAACGAACTCTTGTGTGGATTAGTGTATCATGAATGAAAAATGTATACGGCTAACACGGCAAAAAAATTCTCACGCATAATTTGAAGTTTATCTTCAGAACCTAACCTGACACAATGAAAGGGAGCACGTTTCACTATCACCACATTATTACAAGCACTACATTCATTCATCCACAAAAAAAAGGACCCGACAGGTAAAAATCCAATTGGACATGCTCTAATTTCCTTTCATCTTTTTTGTTTACATAATTACACCCCAATTGAGTCCCAGGAATAACGGTAAGAATAGGAAAGTAATTTCACGATTTATTGTACGCGCGAACTCTATCGAGTAATACATTGATAGTAGTAATAACAACTATCCCCCTCACTTTCATACATTTAGTAAATTATTATGATATTTTGGCTTATCGCTTAAAAAACTCCTCGTGTATGTTACGGCTTAAGACATTATTTCTAGTATATCCAATCCGATAGAACTTATTAGTTAATACTAACGAGGGAATACAATAGCCACTAACACGCACAATTCGTCCGGATATTTTTTACTCGAGAAGTCATCGCATTTTATTAAACACGTGTTTTTTAAAATTCCTGAATAAACCCTCTGGGAGTCAATTTTTTTCGAGAACTGGCTATTCAAAATCCTATATCCTTATGGTGAATAACATAAATTTTTCACGTTGACCAAAGGGGGGCGGTGCTTGTTTGCTGTTTTTCAGTTTGAATTAATTTCCTCCCATCCACGTTCACAATTAAAATCCGCTGCAGAAATCACAAAAGGGATTTCAGTTGTCTTTTAAAATATTCTGAAAAAGAACAGAGGGTCGACTCGAAAAATGTTAAAGGCCATAAGGAATTTCGATAGGCTTAACGCCAGTTTTTTATGTGTTGTATATTTTAATTGAAGGGTTTTATTTGATTTGACCAAAGATGCATTCAGTACTACCTATGTAGGATATTAGAACCATTTAAATGTAAAATCTTGAAACCGGAAATAAAAATGATTAAACAACGCCACGGTTTGTACGTCAAAGCATTCAAGTCATTAATCGATATGAATTTAGATATTCAAAGCATCCCACACACATGATTCAATTGCAATGCTGGCAATAGCGCTCAAAAAAAATGTTGAAGCATAGCAAACAAGACAAAATACGTATAGTTCTATTATTTTGACACTATTTACTCGAGAAGAACTATGAACGCTTTATAAAGAAGATGAATAGAAAAGTAGTACTTTTTGAAGAGTACTGTATTACAGGCCAAATTAATTTTTAACTACGACTTGAGTAAGCAAGTACTTGTATAAGCAGTGGAATAAGTACTGTACCCGCCATGTGTGTAGTGCATTGTGTTTCTTACTTACACTTACACAACTGTATTGTAGTCGTATTTGCATGATCAAAATGGTATCTGACTAAAGGGAAATATTGAACACAATTGAATTTAAGAGGGACATTACTAGCGCGTAGATATGTTTGTTTTATCGGTTCTATTTATAATGCACCCAACTAAAGTATTAAATACTCCTGTTAAAACTTTTCGTCAACTCTGAAGAAATTTGAGCTCACGCAGTCTCTTCTTGGGAGTATGGACAAGTTAATTATTATCAAACTTTTAGTGATAACTAGCTGTGTATTCAGAAGTTCTGCCTCAATTAAACAAATTAAAGAAAAGCCTTACCAGATAGGTAATTTGAACTCTGTACTCGAAGAATATCGACATTGTCATATTCGATTGGACGTCCTTCTCGTACCAGATATTCAGATAGAATTAGTTGAGTTAGATCTTCCCATCTCTCTATTTATCATCCCATCCTTGACTACCAATTTAAAATTGCCTAGGAACACATCATCGCTTGACCTCAGAGGAATACTTAGTTGCCATGTGTTAATACTGATTTCTCAAGACTTGAATAGTCTTGATTCTGGAAAATTAGAAAATCATTTAGACAAGAGACTGGAATACTGTGGACTTTATGACTTCCACTTATGTTTTGAACTCCGAACATCTGTCCTTCTGATTTCTTTCTCAGGATCTTTAAATGCACTTGCTTTATCCGAAAGAATAGCCACGTTGGCTCGTTCGAGTCGGGAAAATTGGAATAGAATGAAGAGAGACTTTATTGTTTTCCACACATGTGTTGTGAATGAAACAAAATGCGATGACTGCACTATTCACGACTCCACAATTATGAATATAATCGGCGCACAATATGTATGGGATTCACTTCGCACTGATATCCTGGGATCAAGCGACATTTACACATCAACATTCACATTTTCATATAAAGCTGTTAAGACAGTGATGGACAAATTGAAGGTAGAAACTCAAAACGGTAAAATTTACAAGCCATCCAATAATACGGGAGACGTCAACTTCATGAAATCTATGGCGGCAAGATTCACACGAAGTCCATTTGAAAATCTAAAACTGACAAACCTAGCATACAACTGGAACCTAATTATCAACATTTTAATTCTTGAGGATATCGAGTATTATGTTCCTGCAAATAATGTTGACGGAAAGGACTCGATTGATTTAATTGGAACGTTCTCTGGGTCCACACTTACATTTAGAGGGAGGATACTTGAATATACGCGAATTGCGGTGCAGCCTAGTTATGTCTACCAATCTTATCCAGCCATTGTGATTGTTGGAGGCACAAGTTGGAACTTTGCTACTTGTACACATACCACAGATATTTTATCCTACAATTTTTACATGTCACCCTTCGGAACAGAAGTGTGGTATACCGTTGGAGCTACACTTTTTATAATCCCATCCATTCTGTGTATCATTTATATGTTGTTAATTCCGAAAGAGCAATGGAGAAGAAATCTATCGAATTTTATGTACAATGTGTTTGCAATGACGGCTGGGAATATTCTTGAAACCCCACCTGATTTTACGCGGGAAGTAGAAACCAATTCAAAATTAAGATTTGCCTGCAGATTACTAATTGGGCTGTGGGGATTAGCTTCAATAGTCATTACAAACGAGTACCGTAATGTGTTCGTGGTAGACTCAATCATTCCTTCCCCAATAGCACCGACCATAAGAAACTTCTTACAAGCACAATCATTTCAATTTCGTGCACCGCTATATTTGTATGGGAAAATTATAACGGATCCAACTATTTCGGTTTACAAATTCTATTACAATCTAGATAGGAGTGAGTATGATGAATGTGTTCTTGAACCCGATAAACATTACCTTAAGAATATATTTCCATCTAAAGGTCAATCAGAAAATGTGAGTTGCCTTTACATTGCAGATATGTCAAGTCAATATGAATTAACTATGTTGGAGCTAATTTCTAAATGGACATTTGTCGTAACCCGGAATGCGACACCACCCTTCCCCTTAAGTAGCTTTGTCCTTAAGTATGTTTATGAATTGGAGCCAGAGAGCATCTACGAAGATATGTCTGTGTGCATTAAGAGGGGATACATTGACGAAACTGTAAATTTGGATACATATTTAGAGTACACGAAACTTAGGAATAAAGCGGTTGTATTCCACAAAGGGGATGATCCCATATACAAAGATCCGATAGCTTTCTCCTTCGAAGGTTGGAATAGTGAATATTTTTACTCACGAATGCAACTCTTAGTGCACTCAGGAATTTATAACATATGGGATAAATATTATAAAATTCATTATCCAAATGATTGGGAGTTGGCATTGGATACATTGCGCAAAAATCAACATGAAGAGAAATGTCAAGATGGAGATTTGGCGCTATCATTGAAGTCAACAATCATTTCAGTGTTCTACATTTACTTGGTATGCATAGCTATCGCGACAGCTTGTTTTGCGGTCGAGTATTTGCCTGGTATAATACGCCACTTTCTGCAATTTGGCAGACTTATAGTTTCTCGATGAAAAAATATTTATGTACACTTGCGTATAGATCTAACTCTCTAATTTGATTATTGTTAGTTATATGGGTTATTAAATTAAATGTATGCCACTGGAAATGAAAATAAATTGTCCAATTGATCAATGAACGTGATTAAAGACACAAGCTGTACCTCTATTCATATTTTCGACAATTATTGGAATGCAATAACGTCTAGAGCATAGGAATTTTAACAAGTGAGTCGTAATGCATAACCATGGCTGTTTTGTTTTTCGCCAGAGAAAAAAATATGAAAGTATTATGAAAATGAGCACAAACGATGAGCTACCATTGGAAGAGTCTGCAATGAAAGCCAAATAAATTTTTAACCACGACTTGAGCATTGCATGCATGCAGTGGAAGAACAGGTAACAATTAGTGCCTTTCCATTGTGTTTCTTACTTCTACAGTTGTATTGTTATCCTATAATATGGATTATCAAAGTGGTATGAAACTCAAGTATAACAAAGGGAAATGAACTGAAGTTGAATTGTGAGCATAGATAGCGTCATACCCGTAGCGTTGCGTGAGTTTCACTATAATAAAACGAAATATTGACACTGGAAAGGTAAATCTATTGATTCAGTGCTGAACGTGATAAGACAAAAACCTTCGAGTGCACTATAATGTCGACAATGACACAAAACAAACTCTACGAGCCATCGTGAGAAAAATGCATTAAGTATGTCTACATTAATTGACAGCTTGTTGCTCGAAAAAAATATAAACAATTTGTGAGAAGTTGTCGAGTTCTACAATGCAAGTAAATTTTGAACTACGTATATGTACATTTCAGCCCTCAGCCCTGATTGTTCTTCAAATCCAACCAATATTGTTTTGACCGTTGGTTGTGGACTTAATGCTCCTGGTCTACCATTAATACCATTAACGGGGGAACAAGTCTGTAACCTTGACTGTGATTGTTTGCACGGGGCAGACAATGGTACATGTACGAATACTGGGGTCATCACAGTCAACAGTGAGAGTAGATGTAAATGTGGTTATCCTTAAGACTATGCCAACTAATTTACAAACATTACAATTATTATGTTCAATTAATGCGAACCACTGTACACAAAATTCTACATGTAAAATGTAACTGTACATGAGGATTTAGTACTTTTGTGTATTGTTTTTTATATGTTAATAAAAACTTCTGATGTCGCAAGTGATTTAAACAGTTTGTTGTAAATTATTTCGGTCATCAACTCTATAGCTCAGAATATACATATGAATATGCCAATAGAAAATAAGGCGTTATTGCCAAATATTTCATAGTTACATTTCGTTGGAATTGACTTCAATATCTCAGGAAGAATATTAAAATTAAGCTCCAGTTTTTTCGTACATTATGAATGCATACTTATTTTAAGCAGTCACTGGATTATACTAGTTAATATTAGATTTTCCTTGCTTTGACCGGATTTTTATCACATCATAATATTATTGAGTCGTTAAATATGCTTTAGTAGAAATTCGCAAAGACTGAAATTAGGAAAGCGTGAAAGTAAATAAATGGCTCAAACATGAAGAGTTGAAGGTTTCAGTTCAATAAAAATTGTTCTCTTGGGCTAAAAATAATTTTGTTTGTGAAGTCAAACTACTCCACGAATTGATTTAGAGGGTAGGCCAGAATTAGTGATAGTTCTTTCCATTGACTCTGTGTATGTCTCCAATCAATCTTTACTCATTAATTTTGTCCCGTCGCCGGCCACACCCTGTCGTCCTCAGGGCAAGTCCAAGCAAACTAATCAAACGTTGATCCTTGACATTGTGGAGTTCACTTTCATTTACATACAAAATCCAAATGTGCAATTGGAATGACAGTCCGAAGATGAAAGCATTTGATCTTAAAAAATAAAAATAAATTGAGACGGAATGTCAGAACTTTTTGCACAATCTGCAAGGGACCTCCACAAATAATTTAATATCGTCTATTCATTTGTGGATAAATGAGCTTTAGGATTAGGATAAGAAATGAACGATTCGAGTCAAATTGAATTTAGTGGTTGGGAGCTTTCCTTGACGAATTGATTTTTCGAACTGAACAATTCTTATAAATACTCACCAATCAAGCTCACTTCAAATCATACTCATTTTCCCTTTCAAATATCAAACACTTATTCATAATCAAGTATTTTGTCATTCAAACTAATTCAAACACTAATTCGCACAATGTACGGTAAATTGTTCTTGCTCACCCTCTGCATTTTTGCATCAGTGATCCGTAAGTAAAGTGCAAAACACGATGACTACCGTAAACCCGTATTTAAATTAATATTTGTAACTCATTATTTTTCAGAAAATTGTCATGGGACGTCCTGCTCAGATCTCCTGGAGAATGCACTATACGGTGCACTATTTGGTCTTCCTTGCACTCTGTCTGATCTTACGAATGAGGTAGCCAATGGGATTTGCAGCAGCGATTGCTATTGCGTTCATGGAGCACCTAGCGGTGGGTATTGTGCGAAAGGCCCACCTGAGCCTGAACTCAGGGCAGCCTGCAATTGTAACTACACCGCACCAGACACCCGTGAGTTGTTATAATTATTAATTTTGCTATGATTAATATTTAGTGCTAATATTGTCCACATTTTCGACTTATTTATTCTTACACATTTCAGCTCTCAGCGTGAGTTGTTCCTCAAATCCCACGAATGTCATTTTGGCCCTTGAGTGTGGACCTCTTGCTGTTGGAATACACCCATTGACGGGTGAACAAGTCTGTAACCTTGAGTGTAGCTGTTTCCATGGGGCATCTGGTGGTGAATGTTCAAATACTGGGGTCATCACAGACAGTGGTGCGAAAAGGTGCAAATGTACTTATCCTTAAGACTAACAATAAGCCAAAGAAATTTCAAAGCGATATGGATCAGATTACAATAATAGTAGTGTAAAAATAAATTTAGAACATTCTTCAGTTGAATAAAACAATGACATTTAAATACACGGAATAAAAAGTAAAGGAGTCATTAAAAATATGAATTAATTGAATTCCCTAAAAGATGCTTAATCTTTGAGGAATACCGAAAGTCCCAAATATTAACAAACAATTCTGGTTAATAGCTGGTTGAGCTTGGCTCAACCTAAATTTACATTTAGTATGAATTCACTCGAATACTCACGTTTCAGATATTTATGCCACTTTACTAAACAATGAAAATGTGCTAAACATGTCATCAAGAGACTCAGGAAAAATAGGATTGGCGTAATATGATATTTTTACCAAAAGTCTATATGACAAGAGTTAAGCGTTTACAACATAATTTGGGCTCGAAACCCAGTGACCCTTGTTTTTCTACGTCTAACGTAAACACGTAGTGTACAAATTGTATAAATTATGTAACTATCGCCATTTCTTTAATGAATAAAAATAAAATAAATTGAATATTGACTATGGAGGACTTTGTAGATCGGTCTGGTAGAAAATTCAGAGTCAACAAACTATTTCATAACTTGGTTGGCATTGACTCCAAATTCAAAGTGTTTGTGTATGAGGGTGCAGAATTATTTTTATTAGTCACTGTCATATTTTTTTCTTTAATATTCTGCTTGACTTTTAAACCTCATTTTTATTTCAACTAATTAATGTTGCCTGACATGCTACAGTACTATTGAAAATGAAACTGTAGTCACACGTGGAGAAATAAACACGCTGAACTTGAAGCGATTAATGGTTGGGTTCAATGAAACTGGGGTGATATCAAAAATAATCTAGTCTGTGAAACCAAACTCCACGCAAAAGAATCATGCAATGTTTTCCCTTAACATTGAGTCATTGACTTTTCTTTAATTACAGTAATGCAAATGGCATAGCAAGTCAAAGACCAAAAGTATTAAATTAATACGTCATAACCTCCCATCATCACTAAAGAGTATTGGAGAATGTTCACATCGATTTCAAAAATAAAATTTGCTGTGTGTTAATACTAATTTCTCTAGATTGAAAAAATCTTGATTCAGAAATTTTGGAAAATCCGTTAGGAAGGAGTGAATATTGTGGACAAAACTTCCACTTGTGTTCCTTTGAACTACTCCCTCAAACTAGTACTCATGTTTCAGAAATACATACCGCTTTACTATTTTTGGAGGTTAATGTGTTTATAAAAAAAATCTGTCTGGCACGAGGCAAGCTTTGGCAACACAATTTGGCCTCACTACCCACTGACCATGACTTCACTGCGTCTGACGTAAATAAATATTGTATTGTACATAAACTGCTGCAATTCTTGTATATATTAAAGTAAATAAGTCGAATTTTTAATATGGACTTTGTTCGTCTGTCTGGTAGAAAATTAAGACTTAGAATTAGCAAAATATTTCATGACATGGTTGGCATTGGCATGGGCTCCACGTTCCACACGTGTTTGTGCCAGAATAGGTCAGCAGGGTACCACTCAATTTCTATTTTGCGACGTATGCGGATGCATAATTATTTTTGTTAGTCACTGTCAACTCTTATTGCTCAATATTATTCGTCTTGGCTTTTAATCCTCTTTTTTTTATTCATTAATGTTGGGTTACATCATATAAATACACTACTGTGCAGCACTGGACACTTTTTAAACTTGAAGAGATGAAAGGCTGGGTTCAATGAAACTGCTGTGTTGGCAAAATTTTTGTATGTAGAATCAAGCTCCACGCAAAAGAGCCATGCAAAATTTATCCTTGACATTGAGCCATTGACTTTTTCTTTACATGCACTTATTTATGGAAATATAATGGCAAGTCAGTAAACCAATAACCAAAAGTACACATTTAAAGGCTAAAATAAATGATTTTTTAAGGCGGATATTAGAATTACTTGTGTAATCGACAAGGAAAAGAACTCTACAAATATTTTAATGTCGACCTTAATAAATTCTCGTAAATATTTTCAGGTAGTACTTTAAATGGTTAGAATGTTCGGAACGTTCCCTTGACGATTTAATTTTTTAGAATCTTCAATTCGTATAAATACTTAAAATCAAACGTACATCAAATCATACCAATTTCATCTTCCAAAAAATTTCAAACATAATTTTCTTGTGCTAAAAAATAAATAAAACTACTTTGTACAATGTACCGTAAACTGTTGTTGGTCACACTCTTCATTTTTGCATCTGTTATACGTTAGCTTATATGTTATATTCCGTTAGGTTAAACATTATTTTTTTAATTTCACCACTATGGTCAATTAATTAATTCATAATTTTCCAATTTTACAGAAAATGCTGATGGTACTTTGTCACCTTGGTGTCCAGCTATGTTTGGTCAATCCGTTTTCGGTGTCCTTTGCAAATTGAGTGATCTAACAAATGGGGTCGTCAATGCTAGCGACATCTGTATCAAGGATTGTTATTGTAATCATGGAAATCCTCGCGGTGGGGCATGTGAAGTAAATCCAAACAACACTCTCCAAGCATACTGCCGTTGTGAAGAGAATGCATCAAGCCCTGGTAAAATTGATTTTAAACCACAGAATGAATAGCAGGTTGCTACGGATCTGCCACTCCCGTTTCGCTGTAAAAGGGTTCGTTACCCAGACGAAGTTTTAGACAACGCGGCATTTTTTCCTTGGAATGATAGTATTTAATATTAACTATCTAATTCTCTTAACTTATGCAAAAAATTTCAGATCTGAGCGTGGATTGTACTACAAACCCCACGGAAGCTGCTTTGGCTGTTGAGTGCGGACCTGGTGCTGCTGGACTTTCACTTACACTTCCTCCACCACTAAATCTAGCACGGGAATTCACCGGTGAACAAGTCTGTGCTCTTGATTGTAATTGCTTCCACGGAAAAACTAGCGGTAAATGTACTAATGTGGATGTCGTCACCGTCGATAATGAGAAGAGATGTAAATGTACTTAATGCTACAGCCTCAGACACCTCGTGGAACCGATAGTCCTTAATATATACATATGACACACCGTAAGCAGTAACTATCGGGATGTACTCTACATGTTATTCAAGGAATAAATAATTAACGCTCTCACCTTGAAAAGTTTATAGATTTTCTAGAATATAACTTTGACTGTAAAAAGTTCATATTTTTCAGTGGAGTAAACAGTAGGGCGAAATCTAAAAAGGGCCCCTGTTTGAATATATAATAAAACATCAGTTATTATTTGCATCGCCCTTTTCAGTCACAAGTTCACACTTTCTAGAACTATGTACATTGTACCATTGCAGCTGAAGCTGAAACGAAGCATAATTAATTATAACGCGCGCAGCGCGCGAAATTTTGCGCGTTTCTGTCCTGAGTGATAATATTAGAACGTATATAAGATTGCAGATACTGGAATTTTAGCGTTGAATACCACAAAGAAAGTCCCAATTTTTATACTGACATTATAGTAAACAGCTAGCGCGAGCAGCGAGCAAATTTTTGACTCATGTTGGAACGATACTAGCAGAATATATTGTAGGATTGCTTGAAATACTGAAATATAACGATTAAAATCATAAAGATCCAGACATTTTTCTTAATTTTTCTCTTGTCCCTGGCCCAAGTGGCAGGTCTAGAATTTTTTGTCACGTGGGCACAAATAAGTTTCACACACAAAGTACTTTTTTCGCAAAATCTTGAGAGCGAGACATGAAACCATGAACATCCACCGTTTACAACCTGCCCCCACGAAGCGGCCGTCGGAGGCGAAAAAAAATTATGTTATATTTAACAATAGTAGCATGTAAAAATAAACTCTACAGGAACCTTGGCGTCCTTAAATTCGACAACTTTTACATTTACTCTCTAAACTGGAATACAAGATCCACAATCGGCCCGCAGGGAGAAATTTTTTTGACCTTCCTTGACGAAATAATGTAGAAAGTTAAACAGCCAAAACATTCGATAACCTTCGAGAGTGTAATTCTAAGTATTCCTAAGCTTCGAAATGAAATTATTTTTCAAAAATGTAAAGAAAAATTAACAGTATAAGAAATGTTGAGTTCGGGCCGAAGGCCAAGGGCCCCGAAGTCATCTCCGAGTAAACTTGGATGACAGAACTAATTGGCTTAATAATTATAATAAATTAATACGTCATATCCTCACATTATCAGTAGATTAGAGGATTGGAGAATATTCACATCCTTTGCATTATGAATCCGTGAGTTAAATTTACTCTCAAGGAAATTCAACAATCATTCAAAAATAATATTTGTGTTTTGACGCATTATAGTTTGTGTGCAGATTTATTTTTAGTCGGAATTACATGTATTGTTCTGGACACTTTAAATGTATAAAGAATAATCAATATTCATAAATTAGTACGTTGTATATTCGTTTATCATGTCTGGTCGTACAACCGGGATTGAGACAGGACTCTTGAAATAATCTCTTGGATCCCACTTCCGTTTCAATTCCAATAAATCCGGTAAATTAGTTCCATAGAATCTGATGAGATAATCCCGTACATCACGATCCACATAATTTTGGTAAGTCTCACCACTGTCCATGAATTGAATGGCATTCCAAAATTCATACAACCATTTCATTCCTTCAGCCACATGATTTTGGTAATTAGTTCCTTCATAATGTACAGAGATGGAGTAATGGGATTTTCGATGGACATAGGCTGTGTCACTCGGTTTCAATTTTTTGATTGCTCCACCCTCTGAATTAATCATGATCCATGTATTAATATCCGGAATTTTTTTAATCGCGTCTGCGGTCTGCCACTCTTTCAATCTTATCTTTAGAATAGAAACTGTTCACAAATAATGATTTTGCTTTAAAATAACGTGGGAGAGACGTTTCTTGTCGTAGATTTGTGTAATCTATATTAAATGGTCTTGTCAAATTTTTGGTCACAATTGGAATGTGTCCAGTCGTCCTTACAAATTCATCATAATTTGGGTTGGACACCACAATTTCACCATTCTTTGGGAATATTTCATGCAATTTTTCCAAGAAATTTTTGTTATCATTCAATTGAAGGTGATTGTCTTGAGTGTGGAGTAATTGGATGTCAAAACCAGGGCCCTCGGGTGACAAAGCCGTAGGTTTATTACCTATTCAAATAAAAGAAATATTAATTAATTTAAAAAAATTATTAACAATTAGTGTAAATTTGGCGTAAGTACCTCGAATGAACATGACAGAGAAGATTGTAGGTTCATGAGCCTCAACCCATTTGAGCCATTCTTGCCAAGCTATAAATATTTCAGTCGCCGAATTGATATCATACGTCAATCTTGCAAATGTAAAATTACTTTCGGCTGCTTTGAATAATTTAAATTTGTACTCTGTGACAACGCCAATGAATCCGCCGCCCACTCCATGTAGTCCCCACCATAATTTAGGATGTTGATCCTTGTTGACCTTGAAAACCTCACCGGCTGAGTCCACCATTGTGATCTCTAACATGTTGTCTTGTGCTAATCCATACATGTGTGAAAAATACCCTTGTCCACCCCCAATGGCATGACCACCGATACCCACAGTGAAACAATTTCCCATTGGAAGTGCAAAACCATAATTCTATAATTTTTGATTGATGGATCCAACAAGAGCACCTGGGCCAATAATGGCCTCTGGTTTTCCATCCGGATTCACAGTGATATGATCCATTGTTCTGAAGTCAATGATGATTGTGTCTTGATTACCAAAGGAGTAACCTTCATAGGATAACCCACCCGATTTGGCAATCACTGGTATATTTTCTCTAGATGAACAACGTACACCGAGTTGGACGTCTCACGTATTTCTGGGTAAAAAATAGGCCAAAGGGTCAACTTTTGGGATACGCAGATTCCATTGATGATTCAGGACGGCCCAGTGTGAAGAGTTGGAATTCATGTCTACAATGTCGACCGGAAAGATTCCATTTCCGTGCATACAATTCCTGAAGTTTTGTAGGGCTAGGGTCTAAGAAAGAATAAACAAGTATAATGTAATTGACATCAGCCGTACTGGTGCGGTTGTCAAAAATATTGGAGCGAATTTTTACCTGGTAAGTAGGGAGAGCCCTTGATGGAGGAGGAAGAGTGGGATAACCTTTACAATTTACCAAGAGTCCAGCCCCAAGTTCACAGCAGGTTTGTGTGAAACAATGCTCTGGGCATAAATCTTGTTCATTGTCACACTCAAATGCCAGACCAGCACAATGAAATAAACCAATTTTTCTACATTGACATTTCCATCCCTGTGGAGGAGCGACGGAGATTCGACAACCTCCATGATATCCACCGGATGCATTATGCATTGGAGGAAACGAAGGATGTTTTAGTGGCTTGGCAGAATTGGATCAATTGGGTGGATCAAAATGAGCCTACGGTCGCTTCCCTGATCTTCATTCAAGGTATTGACTAAAGTAATACACATTGGTTTTTCTATAGTAAAAATTTTTTACTTGTTTTTTTTTATATATTGAATTTAGCCGAATTTCTTTATCTTTTTGTTTGAATTTTGATGTATAATCCTAATGGTAGGCCGTTTAAAATGACAGGTTATCGCCCACTCCCGTTGAATCCATTCGGTGGAGGAGTTGAAGTCCAACTCAGTCTCCTCAGAGAACCCGAAGAAAATAAGTCTGATGCTCTATTCCTTAAAATGGCCCGTAAAATGTTCCCAAAAACTGAAAATATTTCAATCGAACACCCAGATTTCATGGGATACGTTCTAAAAACAGCTTACACTCCTGTAGTAAACTACACAAATCAAACAGATTGGACAACCCTAAAAAATGAAGTTGCACTGCCTCGTTACATGAAACAGAAATCCCTTTTCATCAATGGAACTTTCACAGAAAGTCAATTTGAAAAATTAGCCAATGTCATCAGTCAAGTCCCTGAAACCTACTCTAGGATTATGTTTGGATCAGAAGGAGGGGTTGTTCAAAATGTTGACCCCAAGACTACGTCCTATGTTCATCGTCGAGCCAAATATTCCATTGCAATTCAATACGACGGATCTCCACTCCCTCATGATGTTCAAGAAGGACTAGAGCTTCTCACGGATCGGATTTGAGTGGATCCGAACCCGAACCCGATCCGAAAAATTGCGATCCGAACCCGAACCCGATCCGAACCCGATAAGAGAAAACCCGATAAGCTCGAACCCGAACCCGATCCGAAAACTATCGGATCAAAATTCCCTTATCCGTATCCGAACCCGATAATAAGGAAGCCCATCCGATCCGATCCGAACCCGAACCCGATCCGAACCCGAAAACCCGATAAGGAACCCGATAAAATTTAGAAATACTTAATATTGCTGAAAATTTATTACACTCAACCAGTGTTCTGTTAACAATATAACAGTGTACAAAGAGCATAAACTACT
>JAQIXO010000547.1:0-18586 GCA_034700305.1 Protaphorura armata
CGGAATTGGAAAAATTTGAGAATCGAAAAAATAATCGGAATTGAAATCGGAAAAATATTTTCGGATTGACAACCCTGTACATGAGACATGATATAGTCGGACCGACATTCCATTGCCTTTACCCAACTCTAGATCTCACATTCTCAACATAGTTCGGATAGTTCGAAAGCAATGGCAAATTAATTAACAATACAACAAGCTGACACAATAGAACGCGGATAATGTTTGGATCATTATTGATGTTAGAAAATTATATATACCTAATTAGTACTCGTTAGTCATATTATTGTGCACGAATATACTCCACCAGTCCGCTTACTTCACTTACACTGTCACCAATTATTGTCACTGAACAATGTTACCAAATCCTAACACATGGATTATAACATCCATTCGCACTGAACTCTTACTAAATAACGATGCCGCAAATCGTCTGCACAATTCACCAAGTGAGATGAGTGTGATTAACTAACTGTACGTGAGGAGACCGTGATAACCTGAACTTTCCAACCGTCCGTTCATATTAGAGAATCCAACCGCGACAACAACCAGATCCAACATGGTCAGCTATAGTGTAGCAATAAGCAAGACAAGGTATAGACCCTCAATATAACTGGCATCTGGGACTCCGATCTATAAATAAGCTGAAGTTCTCACGAATCTTCAGTAGTGCTCTTCTAGCGCTGACTCAAATGTTCTAACAGTGCTCCTAGTTTCTATATCTCTCTCGCTTCCGGGCAGGCTTAGTCAAGCGTACACGGACCTCACTGACTTACCAGCTAACCCTCCTTACCTTAGCCGTAATTAGATAAGCATATTTATCTATATTTATTCTAAATAACCTTAAACTAAACTAAGCTCGTAATGATGTACTAGAGCCTCACTGACAAAACGTCTGCGCTTACATAATTAGACCGGTCAGACGTACTTTAGCACAGCTGTTCCAATTATAATTAATCTTATTCGATCTTAACGTATCCGTCCATTAGCCTTTGCATTAATTATGTTTTAATAAATAAGTTTAAAACAAGCCATCCTCGAAGCTTGACCTTTATTACCAGTCATTATCCATTAAACAACATAGATTCTACAGATGTAACCTTTGGTGTAAAGTCGACACTAGTTTACGTACTATATTAAAACACCTTAACCAAGCTTAAAAGTAGATTATGGCTTTTCTTACTTTTCTACCTTAAGTCATAATCCACGCGTAACAATAGTGATAGATATTAGAAAATAAATGGGAATCTCTTTTTTTGACTGATTGTCACAACTCTATATCTCAGTCAACGATTTATTGCTGACATAATCGCAAAGAATGTATCTCAAGATGTAGTAGTCAGATTTGAAATTTACAGACAAGCTTTACATGTTCAGGAAAAATATAGATACGAAATTTGTAATGCATTGCAAAGGCTTCAACTCGTGCACCACACGTTCTGTTTGGAGACAGGTCGACACGGTAAAACTTGTATGACAGCCACCGCTCTAATATTGTCAGCAGATGAGTAGATTAGTTTTGTGAGATTTGCAATGACGCCCGTCTCAAGGATAAAATGCACAAACTACAATAGAATTTCTTTTAGGGATTTGACAGGCTTACGTCACCGTGACGGTACTCGGACGGCTCATCACTTTCGTCTCAGGAACAAACTTTCTTTATTCTGTCACAAGTCTCACAAGGGAAGTTCACATTCCGGGGTATTGAGTTTTTTGCGTGACAATTTGTGGGGACAAGGAAAATGTAGAAATAAATGTCACATAGTAAATTAAATATGGATGTTTTTAATGGATATTTTTATTATCATAGATTACTCAAGATGTCTATTTTTACTTGGGAGGTTGTGCTGTGAATTCTTTCACATTTAAAATTATAACAGATGTTTGGGGAAAGTGTAAGTTTAATTGAGCGGTGGGTGAATAATATAATACACATTCAAATGAAATAAAACTAGTTCAAATGGTGACATTTTACTTTTGAATTAGGTAAAGAGAATTAATTTACAAATCATAAATGAAACATTTCGAGCCGTTTCCTTGAGACGGCTTTCATCACGTTGTGAGTAAATCCGAAAATCGGAGCACATAGTCCGAGATTATAAAAGTTAGCCCATGGAGTGCATTGCAGTTTTCTCCAAGGACTAAGCCAGGGGTTCCGTTTAAGTTTGTTGAAAGTTATAACACACTGTTCTCCAAGGTGCTGGTTTGTGTGAAAGTGCAGTTCTCCTTCTTAAATTAAGAATGGATATTTAGTTTGAACTTGTAAAAAGAAATAATGGCCCCAAAATATTATTGTAATCACTAAATTTCTATTCAAATAGCCATTGCCACAGCAATGACTGGTTGGATAATTTCTACTTCAGACATTAAACATGGAGGTTCTGCAATACTTGGTGGAAATAAATTTGCGTTCTACTCCATTCATTACACTGGGATTTTAAACATTAGTATATCAATGATTTCATGTGTGGCAGTGATTCTTCACATCCTCCTAAACTTTATCAAGTCTCGTGCCCGAGTCACTGAGAACGAGCGAAACAAATTTGATTTTTCACAGCGATTTCCGCTATATCTGGCTGTAGCGGATTTCTTATGGGGTCTCTCATATTTTGCTGAACATTTGTACGTGATTACAACGGAGAAGTATCCAACGGGTTGGACGATCACATTATTCAGTGGAAATATGTACTTTTTCCTGGGGTAAAGTTTCTAATAATTAGAACACAATATTTATATTTAAATATAATTAACATTTTTATTTGTATACTTAATTAATATCACGGTAGGTATCAGCAATTAATGCACGCGGGTTTGGCGATTTACATCTACCTGAGAGTTGTTCGACTCAAAACTTTGGACCTGGGAACTGGAGAATGGCGACTTCAATTGTTCTGTTTTTCCTTGCTCGGATTTTCTACGATCTTCTTTCATTTCAAAGGGTCTTACGGTTGCTCCGGATATTGGTAAGTTTAAATTCGTACAATTCTTCCTGTGAATCAATTTTAAAATTAATTATTAATTAATTAATTAATTGATGCAATTTTTTTCAAAAATGACAGGTGTCTGGCTAATGGGACGTCAACCGGTGGAATTTGGCTTAGATATTGGGTAGCAATTCTATTCACTCTGAATGCTGTTTGCACGACATGGGGTTATCATTTGATATCTGTCAAAGTGAAGGAACAAATAGAAGAACGGAAACATCGAGCTCAAACCAGTTCTGGTCAAATGGAAAGTGCTTCAGAGTGTTTAGCAACTTTTGTCAGAAATGCAATAATTTTCTACTGCCCATTGGCCTTATTTTCCTGGGTGTTTAACACGTTAATTTTGCTTGGTTTCATTGAACCTATAAGTGCATTTATTATTGTCAATATCGCAAATAGCGGTGGTTGGGCTAATGCTTGGGGATTTTTTCACAATGAAAGACTGAAAAGGAGAGCTCGAACGGATACAGGATCTCTGAATCCAAGTGTAGCACTTTAGTTATGTTAAGTATACATAATACGCTGTAGTTTAATTATACCGAGCAATTCTTGCCCAAATCGTCCAGTATTGTAAATATTTTTTTAGCAAACCCCGACATGAAAATGTGTTGAACGTGTAGTGCATATTCTTGTGCGTATGCCTGTGAAATCAGAATTCATAAATTCCTAAATCTAATACTGTAAAAGCATTTTAAAAATGGGAATACATTCAAGAGCGTAGGATCCAGAATTGCAGTAAGACAATTTGTGCCGCCCGATTTTCCACATCCGCGACAGAAGGCATGTAGTCATGTGTTACAGTCACCCATTCAACTCGGTAACCCCTGTGACCTTTAACTGATCACTAGTAGGTCTGCATGTGGTTACGCCTATTTGTGTACCTATTACATATGCGACTATACACTTATGTACCAGGGAGTGACCCTGCAAAGGTCACTGTGGTCACTAAGGGGTCACGGGAAGTCACATGGTTAACACTTTGGAATCTACTCTAGAGCATACATGACTACTCTATTAAAGAGTTTGGCTTAATTTTTAGGTGTTACCCGTTTAACCCAAAGTGACCCCTTGAGGGTGACCGTAAGGTACCAGCTAACTACTTAACTAATATGTACTTTAGGACTTTGTAGGCTATTAAGCTTCTTAGGCGTCGACATTTTGGTTAGTTATGTTACATTTGACCCGTTTGACCTTATGACCTCTATGTTCCAGTAATATAATATTTCTTTACTGTAACATATGACATACAGCAAACCACTGTATCTGGCATGGCTACATTAGATTGGCTTAGATTTGGTGGGCGTGGCGTAACTTTCAAAACGTTTTTACAGACGGGCCCAAAGGAGTTCCAGCAAGTTAGCATCGGATACTGGTACCCTGTAGGTCACAGTGTCATATTGTAACATCACCTCCTTGGGACTACGTTGGGTCAACCCCCAAATGGGGGGTTCCCCCCATCACGGGAAAATCGTCTATTTTTTTGGAATTTTGAAATCGGACAAAATCTTAAAAATATCTTCAAAAAATCAGAAGGAATATGAGATGGGCATTTACTCCTCTATTTCGACTCAATTGTGTCTGAAAAGAGTGTGAATATATAATTAGGTCACAGGTCATGGCCAATATTTAAGAGGTCAATTGAGTTTTTGAAATTTTTTCGGTTTTGGACTCGTATTACAAAGGGCCAAAAATTTACCGGTTTTTAGAGAGATCCGAGAACTCTAATTTTATGGTTGGACGAAATGGGAAAGAATTGTTCTACCCCATAAAATATCTTGAAATGTCCTTGCACTATTTTGGCGTATTATCTAGTGTTGTCCAAAATCGGATGGCCAGGAGAATATGACGAGGTATTAACTTGAATGACGTGATACCCTAAAATATAAATAAAACTGTACCTATATTACATGTATTGTCAGTGCCGGCGCCATAGTCTTCAGCGAGTATAATGTACCAAAAAAATGCCCGAAACTCGTGTCTGTTCTGTCTATATTTGTTAAATAGTAGCACAGCGAAACTCATAACCCAATGCAATGGGACTAAGGAGTGTTTAATAAATAAATATCCTGATTGAGTTTTTCTTTCAGAGTAGAGTCCAAACTTGTGTGGTTCATCAATTATAAAATTTTAATAACTAGTCGTTAAGTATAATGTGGGTAAAGGTGAGGACGTTAGTTTGTCACTAGCACATACATTTCAGGTGTTAACGATGAAGTGTAATGTACAAGCATCACAGGTTGTTCAGAAATAATTAAAGTGTATCTGAAAGCATTGAGCAATGGGGTACTTTTCTGTTTAGCTTTCGAATCGATAGGATATTGTTTATCGGCTAAGTCTCGACTTGGGTAGAATATAAAGTGAAACTCTAAACTTAGATTTAGATATGGATTTATTTCAAGTGTGAACAAAATCAGCAAGCACCGAAGCACCCAACATTTACAAAATTGTCCCACGGTACATGGTTTCAGACTTTGTAGATATTACTGTGTTAGCCTCCGCATACACGTAATTATTTAATACTTTCTTCATGTACATGTACAGGTTAAGGATGCCATGAGTTAATAGCATCAACCGTTAATCGTTCCAAAACCTATTTTAGCCATACATTGTAAAAAAATTATTGAAATTCCTTCAAGTCATCATCACGCAGGCATTTACATTGCTTGTCTCTTATTAATGAATTAATGTATTTATCCCAACGAACACGACAGCTCAGCCAAGAGGTCTAAAATTGTTCTGGAAAATTTCATGTACAAGTAGAGGTTATCATGAAGTGTGCCTCTTAAATGACTGGACTCTTTGATGCCTTCAAATTATTGAAAGGACTGATCGGAATTCGGAATTTCATTGTCATGCCATGTCGTGCATCAGATTCATATCGGTAAAGACAGCAAACACTTTGAGTTTATCATAGTAGTTGAAAACGACTTAGGTTGAGTTGAGTGTGAATAAAAAGTAAAGCATTTTAGGCTGTCGAGGGAAGTCTCAGAGTGGTTGGCAATTTTCTTACGCTGTACACCAATTTTGAATTGTTTCATTAACAACTGTGATGATAACATCTTCCTGGTACTGTACATGACTCAAAAATTGTAAGACTTCAGTTCAGTTTCTCTTTCCTTCCCGCTTTCTTAATTTTATTAAACACAGTATAAATAAATTCAAATCAGAAATGTCAGGAGTTCATGGAGATACAAATTATCTACCCTGATTTCCCCCTTGTGACTTTCCGGTGTCGAGTGTTTGTGTCCATGAAGTCAAGCGTTTATTTATTTAATGAACACCTCCTTTGATGAAGCCATGACAAGTCTTTCAAATCAAAAGTTTATAAAATTGTTAGTTGCATGGTTTCAGCATAACCTTCGCACTAGTACTTCGTAGTGTAACATGACATTCAAGGTTAACCCTCGTTCTGAAAAGTGGTCGCGTCTATTGACTCAGTCTCAACACATAAATCCATTTTTAATTTTGCTATGAATTTTTTAAATAGCAAGCAAGCGCCCAGGCCTATTATGGTCAAACTTTGCCGAAATGACACTACAGAAATCGAAACCACTCCATTTCGTAACCGAGTCATACATGTACAGACGTTTTTTAAGATCGCTGTGAAAATGGTCTCAAAAATTGACACAAATACAAAACCAGTTCTTCAAAAAATCTATGTGAAAAAGATATCGGGAGTCAAAGTGAGTGACAGTGACATTCAGCGTAAAATATCACCACCACTGCCACGGCCACGAAAAAGATTACCTTTACACCTCAATAAAGCATTTGAAACTATTCGACTCGTTGTGAATGTTGGATTCAAAATCGGAGCAATCCCGTTTTATTGGAATGATTCTGAAAATTGTATTTCAAGAACAAAGTCAAAATTTCATATGACTAGATGGACACTTGTGACAAGTTACATAATTATTAACGCTGCTTTTATGGCTTATCGATTAGTCCAAGCTGCTTGTTGTATGGATGTAACTTATGGACGTCTCTTCCTCAATTTATTCTCAGTGGTCACTTTTCTATCTGCTGGGTGTTTGGGTGTGAATACTCTCATTTTTTTCAAAGATATTCCGAATTTTATTAATCGACTGATTAAAACGGAGGAATATTTTCAGGGTAAGTTTTTTCTCAAAAAAAGTATTAAAAAATTTAAGCAATGTGATGAATTTACATTGAAAAAAAATTCCAGGCCTACAGGAGACAAGAACTCTTAAGCAGAAAGAAAAGGATACATCGAAAATCATCACGCTTCTAATTTATTCATACAGTTTCTCTCAATTATTTGGTTCCATTAAGAACGTGGACAATCCAAAATATTTTTACTCACTCTTCGACCTGAAAGGAGTCCCAAAATGGAAACTTTTGCCCATCGGTGTCTTTGAGTGTTTATCATCCGCATCCGCGGCTTCCGTCCTCTTATTTTGTGTCCTCTCTTACTTTACGTACATCAAGAGTACGATGAAAAGTTTGAAAATAATTCGGTACGAAATACTAAATTTTAAATTTCCCGCCAATTAATAATTTTGGTTTTAAATTATGTAGGTAAATTCTTTTTTTTCTTTATAGGGAACTTGAGGTACAAAAAATCCCTACATGCTACAGAATAGTTCAACTCCTGAACCAACAATTCAATCAAATCTACAGCAGAGTCCCAATGACCCTTATCAGTGGTGTATCATTCACTATCTTTGTGATCAGTAGTTATGCCACACTCCAATTATTCGATGAAGTACAAATGCCAGCATTTCTTGGATTCCCAATGACTTTATTAGCCATTTTATTAATTATCTTGGAATCATTCCCAATATCTTCAGCAATCAATGAGGCATCTCATAGTCTTATCAAACGCGCCATTGATAATTGTATGATTAGTGGGGAACATTTGATTAGAAGATCACTCGTGTCATGTCGCTCATTGGGTGTTCAGGTTGGAGAATTTTACATCATCAAGCGTTCGACCACACTAATATTTTTTGAAGCGGCTATTGACTACACAGTTGAGTTATTAGTGCTCGAAGATTCATAAATTTTATTACTTAAATAGTTATTTTAGATGAATGATACTTTAGTTAAAATTGTAATAAAATTAGTTAATTAGAGTAACTTGATTGAAATTTTAATTAACAATTTTAATTTCACATAGTAATTTTCTACTTTTCAACCGCAATAATGTAATATTATTAATAATAAATACAGTTATAATTATAAATAATATAACTTGTGCTGTAACTTGGATATGCAGAGGAATAAGTCATTCTTGTACTGCAATTGTCCAATTTTAAAAATTTATTTTTATTTGAAAGCATAGCATACATACTCGGAGGGGATATGCAACAATGCAACACATTTGTGCGCTTCCAATGTATTTATACTCTTTCATTGTACAATCTAAAGAACCCTGCACCTGGTCGGTTCGGTTTTTATTTAGGTTGCCAAGGGTACGGATGGACGAAGGGTGCTTTCATTTCATTCATTGTCATTTCTGTATTGATCCGGAATACACTGCATGTACATTTTTGCTTGAAAACTTTCATGGGTTGTGTTGTGTTGTGAATAAGAAATACAAAAAATATATTTACTTTACCTACACTTATTCTTGTGTGACTGACATTAATAGAATGAACATGTGACATACCACCCGAATAAAATTATATTTATTGAGTGTAGTTGGTTTCAGTAAAAGAAAACTTAAGACTTTAAAATTTATCGTGTAATACAACACAGTAGTTTTTAAATTGTTATTGTTATTGTTACTCATTCAAATCCAAGTCAAAGTGACACAAAAAACTGCTTTAATTTAAAAAAAGTGTTTGTATATATTTTTTTTTCAAATCTGTATTATTAGTGTGATTGAGGGAAGAATTTCATACACTAATTGTTGATCACATTAATCAGTGCAGTCTGAGAAGGCAGAGGAAAATTTATTTGATTTGATATTGTACAGTAAGAATCCGAAGGAAGCCAAGTCAACTGAAACGGGACGGAATTCAAACAAATCCGTTTGAATATATACGTACAAGGTGAATCATAAATATTCTAAATTCTATTTAACGACCTCACCCTAAAGTTTATAAGTTTTAGTTCCAATTTAAAGCAAGGTAAAAAATTAAGTATAACATAGAGTGTGTTGGTAATTTTTCAGTCAAATGTTTTTTTTCTTGTTTTAAACCATGACATGCCCCGTATTGAAAATTTTATTCCAAATTTTTCAGTTTTAGAATTTTTTTCAATAATCTCATTGTTTAGTTTTATCTGCTTATTGGAATAATTGTTGAGTCCATTTGAGCATGGGTTAAACGGAGGAAAAAGTTCAACGTGACCTATTGACCCCTGATTCAAAAATATGGTGTTTAAAGTGACTTATTCCTTATTAGAAATCTCAAGGGCTTTCCAATAAGCTTTGGCTAATATTACAAATTTATAAATATTATAGGATGGCGCGTTCCAGCTCCATGGTTACTCAAAACCTGCCTGTTCTTATTGGAACACCGTGTAGAAAGAATCAAAATGCAATGGCAGGAAACTGCCCATTTTGCTCACGCCCGATTCAATTGCACGCATATTGCTACATAAAGTTAAACAGATGTTGAAACATTGAATA
Source organism: Protaphorura armata (assembly GCA_034700305.1). Lineage (NCBI taxonomy): Eukaryota > Metazoa > Arthropoda > Collembola > Poduromorpha > Onychiuridae > Protaphorura > Protaphorura armata. The sequence goes on from JAQIXO010000547.1 coordinate 9,580, forward strand.
TTGAATTGAATTGTAAATATTTTGTAACTGAATACTACTAATAATTGATTCTGTTGATTTAGGGAAATGAATGGTGATTTGAACATTGTGAAAATGAAGGGACTAGGTGACCATGACCACCTGAGGGAAGATTGGAAACTGGGGAGTGATGTTCAACTGAAAGTCATCCTAAGAAAAATTGACACTCATTCGATTGTTAACCAAAGTTACACTGGAAAAGTTGAATTGAAACAAGAAAATGATAGACGGGAAAAGTATTCGTGTACTATTTGTGAGAAACTTTGCATAACTCAGTGTGGACTAAACTATCACATGAGAAGTCATACTGGTGAAGTTCTTTACCCCTGTGAGATATGCAAAAAAGAATTTACAAGGCCAGAAAATCTGAAGAAACACTTGAAAATTCATGCTGAAGAAAGAAAATACAAATGTTCAATTTGTTCAAAGTCATTCAAACAATTACAAACGTTAAAATCACATGAACGGATTCACATTAGTGGGAAACCCTACAAGTGTTCTTTTTGTACGAAATCATTTATTGAACCTGGCCAATTGCAAATCCACCAACGAAACCACACCAGAGAAAAACCTTACAATTGCACCCTTTGTAGACGACCATACACAACCTCTGTAAACTTAGAAAATCATTTGAGAACTCATACAGGAGAAAAGCTATACAAATGCAATGTTTGTTCAAAAATATTTGCACGAAGGACATGTTTGCTTGCCCATAATCTCACTCACACTGAAAAGAAACCCTACCCATGTTCCATGTGTCAGAAATCATTTGGCCAATCCACCCAATTGATTGTTCATCAACGAAATAAACACACTGGAGAGAAACCTTATAATTGCACCCTGTGCAAAAGATCATTTTCTTCCTCTCAACATTTAGAAAATCATGTTAGAACCCACACTGGAGAAAAACCATACCAGTGCAATGCGTGTTCAAAATCCTTCTCAAGTGCCTCTAGTTTGTATGCACATAATTTTATTCACACCGGAGAGAAACCCTATCAATGTTCCGTGTGTCCCAAATCATTTGCTCAATCCTGCCATTTGCAAGTCCATCAACGTATTCACACTGGAGAGAAACCCTATCAATGTTCTGAGTGTCAGAAATCATTTGTTGGATCCAGCCAATTGCAAGTCCACCAACGTATCCACACCGGAGAGAAATTCGATTGTACAATGTGTGTAAAATCCTTCACAAACAAATATAGTTTATTCGGCCATTTAAGACAACATACAACAGAAAAACCGTTCAAGTGCAAAGTATGTGAAAAAGCTTATGAACGTGCAGCGGCATTGAGAAGACATAGTTGGAGTCACACTGGTATAAAACCATTCAACTGCTCCATATGCTCAAAATCGTTTACTGATAACAGATCCTGCCAACTACACGAACAAAGACACATGGGCATGGGTCTGAAACCTTATACATGTACTGTTTGTGCGAAAGCATTCAATCACCGGGGCTACTTAAACGAACACTTAAGAATACATTCTGGTGAGAAATCATACCAATGTACTGTGTGTTCAAAAGGATTTTCTCAACTGAAGGGCTTAAAAGATCACATAAAAACTCATACAAATGAAAAACCTTACACTTGCAACATCTGTTCAAAAGCTTTTTCTTTTCCAGCAAATCTAAGAATTCATTTGAGATCACACACCGGTGAGAGAAACTACAAATGTTTGGAGTGCTCAAAATCATTTTCAACGTCGTCAAACTTAAAGAGACACAACATAATTCACACTGGTGAGAGACCATACGAATGTTTAACATGTTCCAAATCATTTTCACTGTCCTCACACTTAAAGATACATAACAGAACTCACACTGGTGACAGACCACATAACTGTGTAATATGTTCAAAATCATTTTCAACGTCCGCACAATTAAATGAACACACCAGAATTCACACTGGTGAGAAGCCATATAAATGCTTAACATGTTACAAATCATTCTCTTCGTTATCTGCACTTAAGCAGCATGGACAAACACATACTGGAGAAAAACCGTACAATTGTAATATCTGCGGAAAATCTTTTGCCAGAATAAGTTCTTTAAAAATTCATTCCAAAAGTCATGTCTAGGCGAAATACATGGAATGAAAAATAGCATTATACATATCATAGATTTACATCATACAATTTGTGCATTATTTTAATTTATTTGTAAAACATAAAACCTAGATTTTGAATAAAGTATGGATGGTTATGTGGATTATGTAGAGTTATAGATTTGTGAGAAGAGAAGAGATGCGAATGTATGGCTGACCAATTTATGTTATTCACAACATGCAGTATTTAAGATACGGGTTTCAAATTTCAGTTGTTCCCATGAATGAATTGAAGAATAAAATTCTCGCTATGTATTCTATTTTCCCTTATTTATAGCATTTACATTGGATGGCTTGAACTTTAAAGTCAAAATTAACACCTTCCTCATTCGTAGCATTAAAGCGTTGTCTTCTTGCTGTCTTTCCTTGTAGTACGGGTTTGCATTTTTTAGAGTACACAGAGCATTCTGCATCCGACTTCATTTACCCGGATTTGTAAGTTACACTCGTAAACTCGTGACATATGGTATTGTCAAACATTTGTTCACTACAATCCTTTTGATTCTTCTTTGTACAAAGGTCGAAGGTAACTTTTTCACGACACGCGTCGTCCCCATCGACTTCAGTTCCCATGACAAACATTAAAACGACGACAGTTATCATCCTTGGCATCCACCATTTTTATAGTTCAATTTAGATTCTAAAATGTACAAAAATACAAATGCAAAATATTATGTATTTTTTAAGTGAAATTTTAAGGACAGGAAAATGCAGACTTACCGGCTTCCATTTTCGATAAAAATTCCAGGCAATAAAAGGCTATGGGTTTTTGGAATTTTTTGGATTGTTCTTCACGCAATGGAAATAATGGAATGGAATGTCGGGAACGACTGAATTGAATTAAGCCAAAGTGAGACTTTTAGAGAGGACGGATTGAGTTCATTCGATTGAAGTAGAAGAAGCTAATAGGTGTGATGAACTCAAATCAATTTTTTATTCAATGTTTGCCTAAAATAGGTCTCAATATAAGGCATGGATGTGCATAATCCACTTAAGACCTTATAAGATCACAATATGTCTTTAAATCTGCGTCTCTGGATATTCCATTGAAAAGGAAATCATACATATTGTTTGTAAATGATGAACTCGATACTTCAGTCAAAATCTTCAACACGAGGCGAATTGCACGGAGAATCATTTTAATCTTATTTTAAGTACTAAAAGTTAGTTATTCCAACTGATGTTTTTGGTTTACGAGAAATAGAACGAGAGAACGTATGGAATAACTTTAATTCGTTGGAGTGTGTCGGGTTTAGAAAAGGTCATTCGTTTGAACTGCTCTTCATGTTTAAAACTCACATAAAATTAAGTGTTACTGTCACTCATAAATAATGTGTATATAAAGTGAAGTTTTCGTGGAACATGAAACAGTAGAGTGGATAAAACAATAGCTTTTGAGCAATACTAATAATTTACTTTGTGTTTGTCGATGTTAGGTAGATTGCCTTTTCTGAATTTGAAACTTAAACACAAACACAGCCCCGAGATTTGAAAATTGCGCCACGTGCGGCGCGGTTTTCCCACGTGTCCTTCCGTTCGTGGTTGTGTTTGTGTAGGAACGATAAAATAAACCCAGAAATGACACTTTTAACGTTTGAGTTCACGTTTGAATTTTCAAACGTGAACTCGAAACCTAAAATCTCCCGACACGAATCTAACAAGTGTCAATATTCGAAACTGTGGAGACAAGACGGAACAACTATGAAAGGATTTTAAGACGATCAATTCCAATTAAACATTAAATCCGAAGTGATTAGTGGTATGTATGTATTCTGTTTTTGGCACCAATTCTTACCGAATGAAGAATTTTAAATGTAAACTTTTGTACATTCATTTAGAACTAATTATATTTGTAATTTTGTTATGTCCATTTGGGATTATTAATTGCGAAGATTCGGCTTTTCAGATTCATCCGTCTAGAATTAGTACACCAATTTAAATTAAAATAGATTTTCTTTATGCTGAAAATATTTTCCAGAGCCAGTCTAATAAAAAACTTTGTAATTCAAATTCAGAAAGAGTAAAAATAACTTTTTTGATTGAGAAGATCACAAATTATTAAATCGTCACCACTATCAAGGAAATTTCGATTCGTAATTAAAATAGAATTCCTAATTTTTGATTTCGCCACCGTTTATGTTCCACGGTTGTTGTGCAGAGTCCCGCAAACTCAAAGGAGCACCAAACGCAAACACAACCACTGCTACTTCGCCTAAGTTTGTGGTTGTGTCTGTGTTTCAAATCCAAAAAAGGCAATCCGCCTGTTGTATATTTCTCCTTTGACGTACAAGTGTATAAACTGCAACGCTACGAATTCAATTACTGTCTGTGTAATCCAAAAATATGTATACCTAAGGAATTTCTGAGAATGAGGAACAAAAGTGCGTCGTTTAGTAGGAATATGTGCAGTACAGTGCGTCCAATAACTACGACCAATTGAGGTAACCTCAAAATTTGACACACAATTGGGGACACGTTATGGTGTTCCAATTTTTAATTTGATGATTCGTCTCTGTCTGTCTAATAAAATTTAAAAACTAATGATAAATAATTTCTCGTGCATACCCTCTCTCTCCTCTAAATTTCAGGAAATCATTTTGAGAACAGCTTAATTACTTATACCCTTGCAGAAATTACATGATCGCCACCCTGTGAAATTGTTAATAAAACGTATACATAGAATGTGAGGGAAATACTGCAAATATTGATAGACTCCCAAGTTTACGAAATGAGACAACTGTTTCCTGTCGCTGTCGCCTTGAGAAATTAAAGCAAACAACCGGGAGCGGGACTCGGATTCCCAATTTAGAAACGTACAGGGTGGTGTGTGTACGTAACCTCCTGCGTTTCTTACCCTGTCTATTTCAGCTGTAAGAATGAGTTTAGAATATTCCTCACCACCCTGTAAACATGTTGGTGTCCCGCTGTATAGTTTTCCCTCATTCACTCAAAGTCAGTGAAAGTACGAGTGGACTTTCTCCTTGTGCCTCAGTCTGGTCTCAGACGTTTAGTTGAAAAGTACAGTTGTAACTTGTGCAGTACATGACACTGTAGCGTACTTGAATTATTTGTAATACATTAAATTAACCAAACGCCTTACAATGTCATCGACCACAAGTACAAGTCCTTGGATAGTTCCCACTTCAGATATTAAACTAGGAGGCTCTGCAATTTTGGGTGGAAATAAGTTTGTATTCTACTCCATTCATTACACTGGGATTTTAAACATTAGTATTTCAATCATTTCATGTGTCATGGTCAATTTACACATCCTCGTCAATTTTTTAAAGACTCGTTCCATTGCCGGGGGAAGTCGGAATAAATTTGATTTTTCACAAAGATTCCCATTGTATTTGGCCACTGGGGATTTCCTATGGGGACTCTCTCATTTTTCAGAACACTTGTATGTCCTGGCAACAGAAAAATTTCCTACGGGTTGGACGATTATATTATTCAGTGGGAACATGTACTTTTTCCTAGGGTAAAATTTTTGTCAATTATGAATAAATAGTGTACCTATAAAATTATTATTAATTAATTAATATTTTTATTTCCAATGTTTTGTAATGTAGATACCAGCAATTAATGCACGCGTGCTTAGCCATTTATACCTACCAAAGAGTCGTTCGACTCAAAACCCTGGAGTTGGGAGCTTTAGAATGGCGTCTTCATTTGTTTTGCTTTTCTGTGATTGGATTTTCCACTGTCGTCTTTTGTTTCCTAGAATCCTTCGGTTGCTCCGGATACTGGTAAGTCATTATATCTTGAGTCTTGGCTTGTGATGTGACTGAGAACAAAAGAGTGGGAATGTGACATGCAGGTGACGTATGACAATTTAAGGGGTTATGGTTTTGACATGTGATATGTGGCAATTTGTGATAATGCGACATGGATCCTCTTTCTTGTGACACTTGACAGTAGCTCGGATTATCTTTCTAATCCATGTCTCCATGTGCTGCTACATTTAACTTTAATATGTATGAAGGACTTTCGAAACTACAAATTGGATTATTTTATTAGTCAGAATTACCTAAGGCTTTAAAATGAGGGTCACAATCATTCGGACACGAGCAATCAGTCCTAAGTGGAAATTTTAGTGTTCAACCACAACACACATAAACATGTACGCAACAGACAGACACAGATTTGATTAATAGTTTATGAAGGGAAAGTGTATTGCATTGGGTAGGTCTGTATCTGAATTTTGGGTTGGCTACTAATTATGATTGAGGAATTATTGATGACTTGGCTTTTTGCTGATGATGTGTGTTATGTTGTACACATGTTTGGGAAAAGTAAATGTTTGCATTACTATGTAAATATATTAGGATGATGATTCGGGTTCGGAGATGAAAGACGTGAACTTACCCGTATTTCACCTAGTGAAGAGAACTCCTACCAACCAGAAATCAGAAATTTTTGGGGGTACTTCCGACCAAAAAAAAATTCTGGTGAATCTCCTTCCGACCAGAAACCAGAATTTTTGGGAGGTACTAGCGACCAGAAATTCAGTTCTCCTTAGTGAACATTTCAAACCGAATCCTACCCTTTGCCTTGTACTTCTCTATGAAATGACAAGATGCGAATGAGCCAGACGTAGTGAAAGCAATCGATCTCAAAATAAGTATAGATCAATTCAACGAAACTTTTTACACTTTTTCAATGAAGGAAAACAGGAATCTGGGTCAAAATCGAACACAATGTAATGGAAACGACATTGGCGGTGGCTGTTCTGAGAGAGAATTAAATTGGCGATGGATTTTGGAACTCAAGAAAAAAATAGTTCGAAATTACATAAATGCCTCTCGTATGGCCACAGACACATTCCATTACACTGAAATGATTACAGAAACTTTCTAGTGAATCCGTAGTTTTGATATCATGAGAAAATTATTAATACTTTTAGTAGAAAGTTTTCAGAACTTTCTCCACATATTTAGTTATTTGCCTTACATGCATGAAGGAAAAGCGACAAATACATTCACTTTGCCCAAATCCGTAGTCTGGAGTCGAATACTGCTGACTGATAGGAATGATACACAAATTCGGCTTCAAGTTACCTCCAAAATGCGTACGTACATATTCGAACCGAAAGTAGTAGGACTAGGTAAATATTCTAATGAGAATGTTGACAAAATCATAGAACGTCGTATAGAAAGTAAATATTGGCTGCAAGTAAATAAAATAGTCAGAACAGACCCAAATAATGAATTACACGTTGTTCATGCAAAGAGTGATTTGAATCCTTAGTCTATTTTTTTTCAAGAAATATTTTCTTGCTTTGGATGGAATCGGGTTGAACACAAATACATACACCTTTGACTAGGCTGTGTAGAACAGGTTTTTTTATACTAACTCCTACTGACGTGAGCTCTCAATTGACACTTTGTGAAGTATAAAAAGTTTGGACAACTTTCTCCACACACACATCACTCAGAGTGTCACTTATTGTGGCTTTCACTTTACATGATTTTCCTTGCACTTGAGAGTTGAGACAGTGCACTAGTAGAGGTATTCGTGTTTTGAAAGTAAATACATTACGTACACCACAATCGATAACACATTAAAAATTCTACACGAGAAACCTTCTTAAAGACTTGTCTTCATGACTTTGGGTTAAACAGAAATTTACCTACGGGAATTGCAATTCAAGGTCTTCACGTAAGCAGTCTTCACTTCGTCTCTTCTCGTCTATTTGCATATAAGTCAAACATATTTTGTCGTGTATTTGAGTAAGAAATGCTTCCGAATACACATATGTATACCTATACGGGGAAAGTTAAGCTAAAAAATAATTTTTAATTCCATTACTTAACATTAAATTTTATTGATGGTTCCCGTAATGAAAATGAAAATACATACAACCAGAACCACATTCATAACTATTTTCAATTCAAAACACTGCATGAACAGGGAGGAGTCAATTAATTTAATTGACATGATTGATAAGAATACAGAGACGTTCACAGGATTTGGATGTCTTACAGAGCGACTCCATTTCATCTGCATTTCCTTGATTGGATTTTCATCGGTGGTTTTCTGTATTCTCCAAACTCTGTCTACCACACAATGCTGCACTGATTGTGTCTCTGCAGGAGTGCATGCAGTTTGCACTTTTGAGATCAAAATCAAGAGAACTTTTATTACTTCTTTAAATCGATGAATGCCGTCGTATGAAATCCTCATTTCAATCCATTACATATTTTTGTGAAATTACAGGTTTCTAGACGACAGTACTACAACGAATGGAATGTGTCTTAGATTTTGGGTAGCCTTGCTCGTCACTTTCAACGCAGTGTGTACCACATGGGGTTATCAATCCATTGCACAAAAAGTGAGGGAACAAGACGAACGAAAACATCGCATATTGACTCGTTCATCTCTCATGCACACAGAGAGAGCTGCTTATGCTATTGCATCTGAGTGTTTGGCGACGTTTGTGAGAAATGCAATATATTTCTACTGCCCATTAGCACTACTTGCATGGACGTCCGGGATTTTAAGTTCTATTGGATTTATTGAACCAACGACTGCATTTATCATTGTAAATATTGCAAATAGTAGTGGTTGGGTTAATGCTTGGGGATTTTTTCATAATGAGAATATGAAACGAAGAGCTCGGTTGGATCAAACGAGCTCTGTCAACCCAAGTTTAACCATATAGAGTCAATACAAAGGATAAATTGGTACACAATTTACAATAAAAGTAACAAGTCAACCACCCTATTAATAATGATATCACCGAAAGTTAACCATGTTTCTTGCTTGACCCTACTGAAACTACCAATTATAACTTGAATTGGTCTTACAAGGGAGAGTCATTACATGTATACGAGGAAGCAGGTATGCCATATTTTTTTTCTAGTACCCGGGCATGCCCT
>JAQIXO010000548.1:0-18583 GCA_034700305.1 Protaphorura armata
GAAATGCAAATTGGGAACCTCAAATATACTATTCTGGTCATCGCATTCATTGTGTCTCTGCTCTCCACACTCGTCATCATCAATCACGTTGTTTTTATTGAAGAGTTTGTTGAGTTCACAAACAAGTTTTTATCCTATCACAAACCCTTGGCAGCAGACGGAATAATCAACACACAGAAATATGATAGGCGGTATGGGCTCATCCTGCTGTGCATTTTGGGAATCATGCTGTCATTGGTAGGGTTTGTGCCTGCACTCGTGTTTTACAGATGTGAGGTCAACCCATTGGCTCTTGTGTGGCCAATATGTCTGAAACCAGACGACGGTGAGGGAATATCTGATGTGTACAAGTTCAACCAGATGTGTAAAATGTTGGGAACACTCTTAACAGCGTACGTAAGTTTTCACCAGGTGTGCTCAATGCTTATGCCACTCATTGTGAATATCCTCCCATTGATCACCACTGACAAATCCCTTCAGGCGTTACAGTAAGAACATCATAAAAATACCTAGACTGACTTGCCTGTACCAAACGTTACGTAGCCTTGTATGTGTTCTTAGATTCAGCACGTCCAAACGCCGCCTAAGCCAAAAGCGATGGTGTCTCCATTACCAATGCTTACAGATATTGTTCGCCAGAGTGAATGGATACATCGGGGAGTTTTTGCATCCAATTTCAATGATGGGAACTTCCCTCCTCATTGTGTTTCTCAACTACTGCTTCATTAAACTCAGTCAGGAATTCGACATCTTTGTTTTTGGGCTCCTGAGCAACTTGTACATTATTATGGCTTGCATGAGCTATGTCTTTGTACGTTTTGCCTCATTTTGGACGGCTAAATCCGGAAATACATTGGATTATGGGAAAAGAAGAGCACGGCTTGAGTATAATGTCTGGTTCTACAAATGGCTGACAGCACGACAAACACTGGCCATCAGAATGGGTTCATTCTCAACTGCTGGAAATGACACGTGGTTCCAATTCTTGGATGCTACATTCAATTATACTGTCAATATTCTGTTAGCGTTTCCGTAATTGTATCCCGAAATTATTACGGCTGGCTTACTGGACTCACTATTCTTATATTTTAGTAAAAGACGAGAATAAATTATGCGACAGATAATCCCGAGTACCAAAACCAAAACAATCGACTTCAATACAAATATCTGATTTATTAAAAGTATTTTCAAAATTGAGATGAGTTTTAAAGTTTAAAACATTTTGGGTGTAAATTTTGTCATTTTGAGTTGGATTCTGTCGAACGATTTCCCATATTGCTGAAACTTCACCAGCTTTGATTGAATGGAATTCTGGGTCTTCCTGATTGAGACAACTTCCGCTAAGCAGGTAGACGTTTACTACGACCATTTACAGAAACATTACCTCAGCCAGATTGGTAATAAAAATGACAATTCAATTTCTACTATAAAAATAGTCATAGGCACAGAATTTTGGTCACAATTTGTGCATTGCGTTGTTGTATTAATATTCGAAGGCTGTATTTCCTTGCAAACGCGTAACATAAATCAAAATAAATCAGAGTGAGTAGCATGGAAAAGCTGTAATCTGGTATACCAAATCTGGTTGTCCATGATAATGACAGACAGACAAATATAGTCTCATAGACAAACTTTCCATGCAATCTCTCACCTCTCACATTCTAAATGTATATACGGATGTCAAAACTCTAATTTTTTTATTAGAATACAACTATTTTCGATAAATTCTTTGTTCCGCCAAACACCAGACAGTTTGGTATCAGTTGCAATGAATCTATTAATTCTTAGCTCAAATAAACTTCATGAATTCCTATAGTTTCTAATCACTGATAATACTGTTTCTGTCTGTTTGTACATACTATTTCTTGGTGTCTTGGCTTGGTGGTTCCTTATCACCCCAATAAAACAAAATAATACTTCTATTTCACAGTAAATGAATTCCACCAACAAACCCGAGTACCAAACCCATCGACTTCAACACTTTGATTTATTAAATGTATTACTGAAATTACAATGAATTTCAAAGTCAAAACATTTTTACAGGTTTTGCAATTATGTGTTTGGTTTGGATTATTCATTTCACATATGGCAGAAATTTTGACAGCGGTGATGGAATGAAACTCCACTTCTTCCTTATTGAGACAACTTGTGCTGAGCAGGTAGATGTCCAGCAAGACCAGAAGAACAGAATGTATGAGAAATGATGTCATGATGAATAGAATAATGAAGGTATCCGAAGAAGAAATAGGCCCTTATTCACTAGTGACCTATCGTGTTGACTTGTGCCGGTGAAGAGCTGTGGGATCTCCACAAGGGTTCCAGACCACAAATATAGGGCCTAGAAATATACAAAGTGAAAGAAAATTGTCAGTAACCGTGTATTCAATCTAAATTACATTTATGAGTGTTTTACCTTGTTTACTAGGAATTATCTGAGTGCCGCCATTTCCTGAATCTGAGTGCGAGCTCGGACAGGCACCTGAAATCAGAAGGGTGGACTTCAGTCTTGGAATGAGTTATCATGTCAAAGATAGTCGTTTTTATACCCTGTGAGCTGACCTGATTCTTAAGAAAATATTGTTAAGGAAGTAAAAACAATTTCGACAATAACATAACGCGTGAGTAAGAATTGTTTTTAAAAACACAAGCTACTTCCTGGAACATTGTCGTGAATGACCTGTGGTTTAATAAACAGTTCTGTTGTTCAAAACAAGACATTGTAAGACTGTAGAGGGTGGCTCAAAAGTCATGACTATGTTCCCGTGAACACCCAATCGAACCTGGTTGGTTGTAATCAGTTGATGAAGTTCCGGGACATTAACATGTGGGGTTAAAATGAACCGCCATGTATGTACAAGGAAGGGAACTAACGAAATCAGGTTATTATTCGCGTGGCCAAATAACCCAGGAAATGTTAACGGCTGTATTGTTCATGTATTTCGGCCACGTATTTTTCTCTGTTTGAAATGTAGTTCAGCGGCATGTGCGAGGTTAACGACTCGTATTCGTATGGAGTAAACTTTGAACATAAATTTCGGATGAATACGGAAAATGGCATCAACACTACCAAAATTATTTTATTGTTTTTTCATGTATTTTATCCGGAAAAGTAGAAGGACAATGGTCTAACGATATGTCTAATCGATTGTGATTGACGGCACGACTCGCACGACCAGAAAATGCTTAACATTATTTCATAAATCGTTAGGATTTGGCTGGCCGGCTCCCATCAAATTATATAAATTTTTTGGAAACCAAGTAACTATAGACGTAAGAATGCTTGCCTTGATCGATATGTATTTCACCTTATAGGAAGAATAAAAAATTAAACCCGTACCCGGTGCAGTATTTATCAACCGCAAAAAGTCCCATATTTTCAGCAATTTCTGGTTAATCTCTCAAAACCGTTTTCGGTTAACTTTAGCGGTTAATTGACTCAATTAGCATAAATACAAGTCCTTAGTGCTTGGCTATAGAGACCATCTGCCATCTTCATCATGTACTACACATTTGATTTGTTTCCCATGCCTGCCGAAGGATACTTTGTATTCATTTATGTTCTCTGTAAACATTTCACAATGAAACCAATTGTGGTGTAAATCAGACCCAATGTGACATTGACATCCGTTTTAATTGAACTCTATTAGTAATTAGAACACACAAACACATTGCTTAACTTAAGTAGTAATTCCTTTCTTACTACTACTCGCCTTGTCCATTAACCACTTCCACCGGATTATAATTTACAAGGAAAATATAGAGCTAATTGTTAACCGTGGGAAAAATGACTAGTACTTTGTAGGTGTAATTCATTGACTTTTCCTTCCTCTCATTTAAAATGTGAGTAAATAATAAACGCTGATTTAGACGAAAATCGGAAGGCAAGGAAGTCAGTGTTGGTGCAACAAAATTCATTTTTGGAAATTAGTAAAATAATTTGTCCTCACAGAAATAAAGTAAAGAAGAAGGAAGTTTTGACACAATGAAAGTTGTTTATCTTATGATGACTCATTTATTACTCTGGTTGGTAAACTTGGGTATTGAATTATTGACTGGCATCGCCGCCGAAGCACAAGTTTTACCTGGAAGAGAGGTTACACAAATATTTTCAATTTATTTATATTTACACGTGTGTAAATATAATTAATATAAAACCACGTGATTCTGTTATGTTGGTTTTAGTGGCTAGAACCGGATTACTACGATCAAGAATCTGGTCAGGAAGACATCGACGTGCATTCAATTTCCTCAGATGAATTGGACTTGGATTTCACGAATATAAATCTAAGATGGAACTCCACAACCCCACCAGTCCACTTTCAGGATATCGAGAAGTTAGAATTGTCTTCGTGTACACTGAATCCAAACTCAATGACTTTCAGTGAGTCTTTGATTTCTTTCAAAATTTATAACACGGAGTTTATCAATGGAACTCTGACTGACCTCTTGAAAAGTGCAATTAACCTTCAACACCTGGAATTGAATCTAATGGGCCAAGTTGACTTGTCCAAATTATCATCTGCACATTTCAAAAAGTTGAACTTCTTGGCACTAGAAGATACAACGTTAAGGAATGGAACACTTCGGAAAATCTTAAACGAAGCAAATGGTCTACAAACGCTCAGACTCAAAAAAGCGGGAGATTTGGACATTTCAGATCATAAAAATCATTTCGGTCATAATTTGATAGAATTTGAAATTCAGAAAACAAGATTAATCCACGGATCACTCTATCATCTTCTCGTTAATGCAAGTAAAATCCAGATTCTAACAATTAAAGACATGGACGACCTTGACATTTCTAATTGGGATTCTAATGATCAATTTTTCTCATTGAGTGACAAGTGTAAAACACTTCATATTGACAACACTAAACTGAAGAAAGGAACTTTGGAAGATTTACTAAAAAATGCAAACAACCTCGAAGGAATCACAATAAAAAACAATGGTGACCTGGATTTTTCAGAAAGCATATTTTTGAATACTAATAATCAAGTATTTCAAAAACTGAAATATATGACTATTATGAATACAACACTCTTAAAAACTACTCTCTATGTCATCTTAAAAAGTTCTCCTAATATTCAACTACTCCGAATTGGACAATGGGGGAAAACTGATGTGTCCAACATGCGGAATCTTAAAATCCTCGAGAAGTTATCAACTGCGTACATTCAAGAGACAGAATTTGTGAATGGTAATCTCAACGACATCTTGAAACCAATGGCTAATCTAAAAGGTCTTACGCTCAGGAGTTTAGGCAAAGCTGATCTTTCAGATATACCTTTCCACCAATTACTAGCTGTCACATTCATAAACGTAACACTCACACGCGACCACTCATATCAAGTCAGATTTGAGAAATTGCGCAAAATTCAAATTTATCAAAGTGAAGCGGAACACGGAAAACCACTTTTTCTGAACTTTGATAAAATGTTTCCAAATATTGAGGAACTTGACACAGGATCCAAAATGATCATCCATCCGAACATTCTTCTTTCAATGTTAAATAGTTCTGCCACATTTATGACATTTTCATTTGATTTTGACCCACCCGTTAAAACATATGAATTTGGTGAAGTCATGAAGATTTTAAGTCGTGCTGGATACACTCATGGTGGTTATTCTGATTTTTACATTGAAACATTCAGAAAAAACGTCTCTGCTGTACAAAGAGTCCATTACATGGTATTGGGGAGGATGAAGTTTCGAAACGGAAGTTTTACGGAGTGGATACTACAAAAAGACAGTACATCACAGGGAAATCTCGATGGAACAAGGAATGATATTAAACCCATCGAAACCAGAGCAATCATTTACTCCTATTTCATAATTCTCCTCCTATTCATTGGATTTGGAACGACTGGGAATATTTTGAGTGGGATCGCCTTAGCCAGAACAAAATTGGAAACCTCTGCCGGCGTGATTTTATTTTCCCTCACATTTTTCGATACTGGAGTAATCCTTACGTATTTGATCAGTGCGTATTTCAATGCTGAATTATTTTACCGTATGTTTGTCATGGCTGGCACGAAATCAACAGAGTATACGGCGGATGAGCATCTTTGGCTTACCAAACAAAATCCAACACTGGCTTTCTTTATTTATCCACTTAACAAAACAGGTAATTAAAAAAGTCCTTATCATTTCACAATTTCATTTATTTTATATTTTAATTCTTTGTTATTTCGTATACCTAATTAGCATACACTGCATCCGTGTACACAACCGTACTCATCTCATTAGAAAGATTCATCGCCATCTGTTGGCCGTTGAAGTCCAGATACCTACTACACCGCCGAAATTCCAAACGCACTATTCTGACCATTTTGTTATTTTCTATTGTTTTGAACATCCCGCGTTGGATTGAATCTTACGAATGGAATTATTACTCCGAAGTCAGTCCGAATTGGAATGACTACTACAAACCTACGCTAATGAGAATGGAAAATTACAGAACGATTTACCATGGATTGGTTTGGACGATATTCATGTACATTCTTCCATACCTCCTTGTCGCTTACTTCAATTTCAAAATATTCAGACAGGTGAGTTTTTATTAAACGACTATTAAATTTCCAATGTATTTTAATTTGAATTCCTTGAATAATGTCCATTTTGTGTTATACAGACCAAGGCGTCGCAAAAAGTGCGGAGGACTCTCCAATCAACCAGTCCGGACCACTCAGGCAGCAATGGTAACCCTGAAATGACGTCCTTGACCAAAATGCTCTTAACCGTCGTCGGAGTCTTTGTCGTGTGTAATTCTGCACATATTGCAATTGTATTTTACTTTCTGATTGCATACGACCAAATCCAATTGTCAACAACAGAAGCTGTTTCTTGTCTTCCAATTG
The DNA here is from genome assembly GCA_034700305.1 of Protaphorura armata. Taxonomy (NCBI): domain Eukaryota; kingdom Metazoa; phylum Arthropoda; class Collembola; order Poduromorpha; family Onychiuridae; genus Protaphorura; species Protaphorura armata. The sequence goes on from JAQIXO010000548.1 coordinate 6,858, forward strand.
TCATCAACTGTTCTGTGAATTTTATAATTTATGTATTTTTGGGGAAAACGTTAAGAGCAGAATTTTTAAAACTTATTCCAGTATGCCTAACACAGTGTACTAATTCTTAATGTATTAATGCTTTACCACCGACACACACGTATACTCGAAGATGGGTAGCCTTTCATTAGAAACTCGCAAGAGCAGTATACTAAAGAATAGAAATAAAAAACGATGAGATCGTAGACAATTGTAACGTATTTATTTTTATTGAATGAAATAGGATTTACAAATCTCTACAAAATATTAGACACGATATGTACTTATTAAATCTTTTCTTTATGAGTTCGAATGTGTTTGCTGAGAGCTGATGAGTCGATGTAAGATTTTGCACACAATTTTCATTAATATGGTTTCTCCCCTGTATGAGTTCGTGTGTGTTGTTAAACTACATGAACGTGAAAACGTTTGTGTACAAATCTTATAAGTGTACGGTTTCTCCCCCGTATGAATTCATGAGTGGGATTTAAGAGCTGACGCTTCGGAAAACCCTTTATTACATATCTGACAATTGTATGGTTTTTCTCGTGTGTGAAATTTTAGATGTGTTCTGTTCTGATTCTAAATGTGATGTCTGTGAAAACGTTTTTGTACAAATTTGGCACTCATATGGTTACTCTTCATTATGAGTACGCATGTGAGCAGTTAAATGTCCTGATTGTAAAAAACTTTTTTGACAAACATCACATTCGTAAGGTTTCTCTCCAGTATGAGTTCTCATGTGTAAATCACATCCCATAACGTACAAATTATCTACTGTATGACTGATACGTATTATGACTGGTACTGATGATTAAGATTCAAAATAATCGTCCACGTTTAGGTTACAATATTTTACTCCTAATATTCAGAGTGGATAACTGAAATGAAAGAAAATTGTCCAAATCCTTACCATACATAATTCCAACACAAAGTTTTGGAGTTTGAGAATCAAACAATTGGAGTTGTTGAGCAGGTGAATGAGTGATTAGTACAAATTATAAGCCACAACCACCACTAACCAACCACTTCGGATTTGACGAGAGTTTCAAGTCCGAGTTGTTCGAGTAATAAAGTCAACTGAATATAAAATTCCCTAACTGTAGTTGTTTATACTCAGAAGAAGGTATGATGAGAGAACCAAGAATAAGAAAAAGGTCCAAAGACTCAATACCTTTCTACAAATAGATTAATAGATTTTAGTTCAACAGTTGTGTCATTCTGATTATGCGTATGAGGATAATAAAATAGTAGTAAAAGTTTCTGTACAATAGTACCGTGTAGGATTTGCTCATTTCCTTGGACCATGAGTGGAAATATAGTTAACATTCATAATGTTCTTGAATGATTCTAAATATTTACACCATTCCGCCTTCTCCATTTTTACTAATGCAATTGCAAGGATACTCAGGGCGTTAAATACAGACAAATAGAAATTACAAAGAAAGAAAAAATAGGAAATTAAACATAAGTGAATGAAACGGGATAAATAATTTGTTGTACAAATATTGGTCTCGATGTGCATTTATTAAAATCATAGGTTTCATACATCCACTAGTAAAAGTACAAGAATTGACGTCGTGACACTGAACACGTTACTCAGTCCTTATTCTAAACATCAAATTCAATTTCTCTGTAAGAGAATATTTGCAGGTACTGGTTTTAACTGTCATCCTACGGTCTGTGAATATTCTAAGTCGATTATATTCTGTGGGACTCATTTCAAATTGTTTACTCGAGATTGTGCAAACATATGTCCATGCTTTGGGTTAGTTTACCTCCGGTTTATGAGTTCGAAGTGTCTCCTCAGAACTGATGAAAATCTGAAAGGTTTTGCACAGAATTGACAATTGTATGGTTTTTCCCCAGTACGAGTACGTAAATGAGAACTTAAATGGCTGGATCCTAAAAATGATTTTTTACATATAGGGCTGTAGGGCTTCTCTCCTGTATGAGTTCGGACATGTGTTTGCAGAATTGATGACCGAGAAAATGTTTTTGTACAAATTTGGCAAATAAACGCTATCTCTTCAGTATGAGTACGTTTATGAACTCCAAAATTTCCAGATCGTGAAAATGATTGTCCGCATATTTCACATTGCTACGGTTTCTCGTTGGTATGTGTTGGTATGTGTTGGTATGTGTACGTTTTTTGGATTTTTCAGCAAATATTTCTATTTTAAATACATGTATTATGTATTTTGAAAAAAAAACGAAAGTATTTTGTATTTTGGTATTTTGTATTTGCTTTTGAGGAAATTAAAAGTATTTGAGTATTTTGTATTTTCAGGCGAGAATTTCAGTATTTCAGTATCTTGTACTTCAAAATACTTTTATGAGTATTTTGCCCATCTAAGATTGATGATTATTTAAAACATTAGTCTGCGTTTTGGTAGCAATCTCTCACCCTTAATATTTAAATCAATAACTGAAATCGAACAATGCACAATGAAAATTTTCAATTCCTGACTTACAAATAAACTTTCCAACGCAATTTAGGTTCCGTCCACGCTTTTGAGAATCCAACAGTTGTTTACTATGAGAACGAATGAATGTGTCCAAAATATAGGCTTAACCATCACTATGTCTGATTTGCCTTCAAATTGTTTGTGACTCACGCCAGACACCAACTGAACTAAAAATTCCTAAGCCGTAGTTGTTTATACTCAGGAAGGATAGTATATGAATGAAGAGAACCAAGAATAGACAGAGGTCAAAACTCAAACCCTTTTTCCAATGTCTACGTCCGAAATAATCTCTGGGTTTCTCCTACAGGGTAACCACTTCCAATTCCAATATCTTTTATGATGTAGTTGAAACTTATTATTTACAATCTGTTTCAACCGTAGCTGTATTATTCATTTTATTGTAAAAAATCAATTATTTGTCAATATTTTGTATTAAGTAAACGATTTCAAGGACTTTTCTATTTCCCAGACATTGGATTTCCACAGAGGAATACTGACTAGGAATGAAAACAAAGAGATCGTAAAAAATATAAATAAATACTTCATATTTTTATTGAATGAAATAAGTTTCACAAAACTTTTCGAAAATTAAAGGTACAATATGTATCTATTAGGTGCACCAATTTCACACACTGAACAGTACAAGCATTAAGAACCGTTACATTGAAAGATCAAGGCATTAATCATAATTCGAACTTCGAACTACATTGAAAAATGACTTGAAATGTCAAATGTTACACTCACCAAAGAATTGACACTAATTTCATGTTATTTATGGTTTTACTAAACTACAATCACTATTTTGCACATGTTAACTGATGGGGTAACTGAAATCCCAGTACCGGTTCTTATTTTTTCGCGTGCGAACTTATGTGGGACTAATGTGTTGTGTTTGAAATTGGAGTTGGTCTCCTCCAATATTTACTTTGACCTTCCTTGTTAGAATTAAATTGATGTGATAATATTCTGCGTTAGGTTTATTGAAAAGATCGAAGCATATGCATGTTTTCGCTATACACAATTTCCACTTTAGCTAATAGAGTAGTTGGTACGGATGGAAGAAGTGCGGTTGACTCTTGAGTAAATTCTAATTATAGATAATCTTATTTTTAAGTCACACATCCAAATGTTCGCAAACTGTTGAGTGTAAGAAAGTGGGTGGCCATTAACTCCGGACACTGGATGTGGTCTGGTCTGGTCTGTATGGTGTGACATGTTTGTTGATAGTTATTTGCGACAAGGTAAACATCCCAACCGTTTATATTTTTAGATACTGTTCATGTCGAAAATAGGCATTTAATTAGCTGGAGATGTTCTGAATTGACATTCTCCAAAATAAATTCGAATAACAATGATACCACACAGGGAAGATTAATTTTTAAGTATATTATTAAAGCAGTGTGTATAATTTTATTTCAATTTAAAAATATATAAATGCTACTTCTTGTAATATCACGTGAAGAGTTTACCTTGAGAGTGCAAGTGAAATGTTATTGCGAAACTCGTGTCTCATTCTGCAGTTTAACTTTGAACTGATTGGGACGAATGTAAGTTGTGCCATTTTTGTATGGTTTTTCATTCTTCGTATGGTATGTGTAAATTGTAAATTGACATTCAAATAAAATTGAGACACACTGTGTAACCAAAAGTAAATTCTACATAAATTCTACATAAATTCTGAGTGTATGTTGTGTGCATCTGATAATACATACACACATCTCGGTCCGACACTATCCTTCATATGTGTTATTAATTCTCTGATTTCTCTGAAAGTAAGAAAGGTAAAATGTTGATTCTTTACTTTTTGAAATTTTCAATTTGTTGTGTGTTATCAAAGTATAGTGTCTAAAATTTTATACTAGGAATAATAAAGATGCATCTAATCGTCAGTCCCTTAGTTTCCTCTGTGGGGTTTGTAAAAATGTATTTCGGTTGAACTTGTGCCAAAAAAGGCGTATCTAAAAAATTAAAACAAATTTTGCATTATATGGATAATGTAATATCCTTACATATAAGAGAGAAGTTATGGGTGATAAATGGGTAATGGGTAAAGGGAAATAAAGAGATAGGCTCTATGCAAATAAAAACATCGCGACGGATCGGGACGATCTGGAACTTTTTGGAAAGGTCAGGTCTTCCGATACAACAAGACTCCCGTAAAAATCAAAATTTCGAACCGGAAGTATTTTAAAAAAATATCCAAAAAACGAAATTAACACATGGCAGATAGGCTAAAAAATTTGAAGTCGGACTCCGCCCGCCGGGGGTCCGTTGTTACCAAACATCTGTGGTGTGGCCTATGGTTACCAAGTTACCACATGTGAATGTACGGGTTGTTGGGATTGTTGTATGGTCACACAAACATACAAATGTTACATAAGTATTCAGGACGTTACAACCCCATTCTGAGAACTCAAAGTGAATTCTGAGAATGCATTTTGAATTCTGAGAATTCAAAATACAATATGTTCGTTCAAATGTTTCATATGTTTATGCAAATCTAGAGTTTTGAACGTAGAAAATTGGTTGACGGCTCTAAATTCGTCAAAAGAGACGTGGAATGTATATCTCGAAATTTCCAAGAAGGGCCCCCTAAAATTTCCGACTATCTTTCATGGGTATTGGGTCAAATTTTTTAGCATTACACATTAGGATGGCGATCACCAAGGGTCGTGAATGTTTGTTAGGGGGTTGAGGTATGTTGGTTGCCCATCACGACAGAGAGTTTTCATTAGCTCAACGAAGTTGGTTTGAAAATTTGAACTCCCATGAAAACGCTGAGCCGTACAGAGTAGTAATTTTTTAGTGTTTTGCTGGAAATGGTGAGTGACGATTTGGAATGACTTTCATTCAGCCAACCTCTACATGTATCCCACATTAACCATGTTTTGTTTAATATCACTGGAAATGGTTGAGGAGTGTTAGAAATTAATGGTAAACGTTTACAAGGTGTCCCACAATTGCTAGATACACCCATACGTACGTATGGACTTTTTGCTAGTAATACATATTTTCGCTGCGATGGACAATGAATACATAGATAGATCTTTCCAAACGAAACGGATCAGGACGGCCTTGGACTTTTTGGAAAGGTCAGGTCTTCCGATACAACAAGACTGCAGTCATTTTCAAAATTACGAAAGTATTTTTAAAAAATTATTTAAAACAAAAAAACGAAATTTACACATAGCAGATAGGCTAAAAAATTTGGTCGGCACTCACAAGGGAACCGCGCGGACAGGTTTTTGATTCTCGACCCGAAACTGTTTTGGGGGCTCATTAACTTATCTGAAGGTTATGTGTAGAAGAACTAAGGCTAGTTTTGCCCCGCGCCCCCGTAATCGCGCGTTGAAAATAAAAAATCGGTCTTCTCTAATGCCCTCCTGTGCGCAAGAAAATCAAGAGCGAGACGAGTCAGACGAGTCGTCCAGCATGCACAGGCATGCATTATAGAAGACCGATTTTTTATTTTCAACGCGGGACTGTGTACGGGATGTCTGAAAATGGTGTCTGGGTTAAATTATATATTCCAGAAAAAGTCCTCGCCCATGTAAACTCCACATTCCTCCCGTATTAAATATATTTAGTTTAAAATCGCTGGAAATGGTTGAGGAGTGTTGGAAATGAATGACAATCGTGTACAGGGTGTCCCATAAATTGTTAGGTACACCCGTAAGTACTACGGGCTCTTTTGCTAGTAATATAATATATTAATATATTAATAATATAATTTTCACGTTTTTGCCATCACTTGGTTACCATTCTGCTACAAAAATATGAATACGTCAATTAAAGAATGTTTCGTTTAATTGTTGAAGGTCGTTGGAGTCCATGTCTCTCTTCACTCGTGTTACGTCAAGCGTCATGGAAAAATTAAACTGGAGAAGAAGGTAAGAATAAAAGGCTTCTGAATTGAATTGAATGAAACTGATGTATGATTTTGTGTACCCGTGTAGTGGTGCTCCAAGAATTGATGAGAATGAAACGGTAAAATCACTCCTGGAACTCCCTCAGGCGTTCCCTACAATTATTGATTTGGCTCAACTCGCTAAACATGTTTATAAAAGTTCTGATCCAAAATGTCCTAAAAAATATATGTTCAAAATTCGAAGCGCGTTGCCAACGAAATTGGACATGCCAGATTGGACTTGCATTGGAAAGGGACGCTATTCGGACGGATACTGTGGAGCTGCCTATGTAAATCTCAAACATTCTCACGTAGTCATAGCTCATGGAGGTACAGAATTTTTTAACGAATTCTACCGAGATGTCATTTGTACAGACGTAGGTGGGATAGTTTTAAACAAAGATGTCTCTCAAATCAGTTCAGCATATATTTTCACTAAAATCATTGTGGATCTTTATAGAGAAACTCAGTTTTCAATTTCAGTCACGGGTCATTCCTTGGGTGGTTGGTTGGCACAAATCACTGCATTTTATATTGAACACCCAACTTACATATCTCAGTATGAAAAGGTTCAAAAAGTCATTGACGACAAGCTCAGAATTCTAAATATTACGGATTACGTAACAGGCAGCGAATCTAAGCATCTGCACACAGTCTCCTTTGACAGTCCGGGTTGCAGACGAGCTTTAAAAAAGATAGTTGGATATTATGGTAGTAATCAGATTAAATGGGAAGAAAAAGTAGAGACTCTTGATTTTACGGTCGTAATAGCTCCGAGCAATGTCATCAACACCTGGGGAGAGCATGTTGGTTATGTACTCAATCTAGAGATGCAAGGTGTCCCAAAGATTTCATTGGGTAAGACATCTCATGGTATAAAATTATTTGTGAGGAATTTGACATCACAACCATTGAGTGAAGTGCAAGATGTATACTGGGGCAGAGCCGTCCGGTTTGAAAATGAGTCTGAAGATAAAATTATATTAGATCAATGGTACATAGGTAGACACAATTCTTGTCAAGTCAATGTATTGAGTCCAAAAGAGATTGAATTCCTCATTCGTGCTCAAACAATCCTTAAATGGAAAAATAATGAGAGCTTCGACAGTTCAGAGTGGATTATTAAGAGTAGGAGAGGGCACAAACGGGCGCTAAAAATTTTAGAGGCCATAAACGCAGAATCATTGAACGATTTTGTACAATATTTCAATATAACACACAGTGTGATCGAGTTTCCAAAACAAATTCTAGACGAACACAATATGAATATGTCAAAATTGATTTGGAAATTTGTCAGGTTGTTTAGAGTACAAAGAAGAAAGAGAGATTGGTTGAATGGAACTGAGCTTAAAAATCTAATACAGGATTTTCCAGGGTGCAGGCAAATGCTGTGTGTGAGTGAGGGGTCCTTATACATACAGAGAATTCCAAAACTTAATGGCCGAGACTGTACACCTGAGACTTTCTGTGGAAGAGTTAGGACGTTTCTGGAACATGAACAGGATCATTTTCTGCAAATGAATGCTGGTAGAGATGGGAGTAGATTGTACATGGTACACATTTTCAATTACTTCCGTAATTGTTATACAGATTTTGAAAAGCATGTTCTGTTCATAAATAAATCAATGGTTCAACGTCTGAACCGGGAGATTGAGATGGGGAGCATATTCAGTCAGACATCTTTCAGTGTGATTGTTGTTGAATGTGATGAGTTGAATGATGTTATCAGAAGTATGATAGACAATGTCAATGACAAAAAGAAGAAGTTGATAATAGTCACGACGGATGAAGATTGTACACCTGGTGAGAATGGCTCGTCCCTTAGAAATGATGCCCTGACACTGCAATATAATCATTTAAATGAGCAATCAAAGCAAGTTATTTCTCAATGTCATGTCCGCATGAACGGAAACACAGTTATGTTAGGTAGATTGCTCGAAGATGTAGCCAAATTCTTTAACGCTGATTCAAGTGGAGATAGTTCGAAATTCATTTGTGAAATATTTGATGGGATAGTTATTGATTTATCGAGTGGGAGTTTGCCGGTGATGGCCGATCATTACATACCTCGGACATTCTATCCGATAACACTAAATGTTAAAAAACTTGGAGAAGATTTCTCAGATTCAATTGTGGTCAGTAACAGTAATAATTCAGACAGAGAACTCATTCCGAACAACCTGTCCAAGAATAATATCATTCATATGCGAGATTCCAAGTACACAAAAAAATGTTTCCTGGGTGAATGTGAATTGGCTAAATTCAAGTCTGGAAATGTGCATTGGTTCAAGATTGAAACGGTAAATGAAAAGCCAATGCTTGTTTGGCAAATATCAAAAGGACAACCCTGTTTTGACTATTTAATAGATGACGAAGGTGGAATTCCAGAAATAGCTCTGCATGAGTTACAGAATAATTTCATTATACTGGCTGATGAGCCAGGAATGGGGAAATCAGCAGCAATCACAAAGTTGTATCTGGAATATAGAAATGCACAATTCAAGTCAATAGACTCGAAATTTAATTGGCCAGTGTATATTAATCTCAGTGCTCATCAAGTAGAATTAAAAGACACGGAAAATTCTCCAGTCTCTGCAATTAGTTTTTTAATCATGGCATCCAATCTAGACTGTGACTTTAAGAAATCACTTTTTAAGTTTTGTTTGGAAAAATTGGGGAATTTGACGTTCTTTATTGATAGCTTTGATGAAATTTCTGAGAAGGGGAAAGATTTTGTAGTACGAATGCTCGAATTACTAATAGCCTTAACACATTCCAGAATTCGCGTTTGGATAGCGACAAGAAATTTTGCAAAGTACGAGCTCGAGAAGAGGCTGGGAACGAAATCTTATCGTTTCCACAGGATTAAAGAAGATGCTCAATTGATATTTTTAGGGAATTACTGGACACATAGTATTCCGGCCGAGTTTAGGAACAGCAATCGAGGGATTAAAAACTTGAATCTATTTGAGGAAGTAATCGTCTCTTTCTGTGCACAACATGCCATTGCTGAAATACAAAGAGTTTTGGGAAAAGATCACACGTTCATTGGAATCCCATTGCAACTTGTTTTACTCGCAGTTATTTACAATGACAGATTCCTCCAATTGCTAGAAAATAAAGTAAGATATTTTTGCGAGAAAGGTCTTGGATTGAACTTGTCAAACAGTGATTGGGAAAATTCTTCTGACAAATTTTCAAGTACGTTGGAACTGTACGTCGCATTTATGAATAAGAAAATTGATATATGGTTAGCGGACAAATTTCAATTTGATACACGGACTGAATCAATGGATAAAGCATTAAGAACCTGGGTGAATGAAATTCACAGTCGTGCTTCATTTCTGTATGCGTCTTCATCCATCCTCACAAATTCGGATATCAATGTGAAGGCATTGAGTACCACCGATTCGTATGAAATTAATCGAGTGGGTCTTTGTGAGACGTTCGTCGAGTGGAGGAAAACAATGATTATGCCTCCATATGTATTCAAATGTATTCGAAGAGTAAACACTAGGCGAAAGGAAACAAGGATGGTAGAAATAGGAGAGCATTGTTCCGATATCGTTTTTCTAACTTTCAAAAATGAAAATGATAGGGACGCTGTTCATATAAAAATTCAAGATGTCTTAAGGAGTGTATAGTAAACAGACTGGCATGGAGATTTACATGCAAAAATATGACCTCACCAACTCAAGGCTCCTGACCCTCCAGCTTGACCAATCTTCTTGAAAATTTTTATGAGGACTCCCTTATATGTGCTATGGGACGTCGGAGAAAATTAAGGCACGAACCTTAAGGGTTCCACTGTAATAAAATAAAATGTGGGGACTGGACGAAAGAACGAATTCGTCCACCCGACAACGGGTGTTTGGTCGTCGAAATTCGACCCGAGACTGGAGAGAACCAAATTCACATATGTTCCCGCCAAAAAATTTAATTAGATTTGTAGCACTCTCCCGCCACACGAGCTCCAAATCCTTCTCATTCTCTCTCTTCAGCCGTCCACCAAAACTCCAACTCATCCACCTCAACTGCAACTCAACCTTGACCTGACACCTGACCTCAACTCATCACCACACCAACTCAACCAATTCCATCACGGGTAACTAGCATTTATACCTAGTAACAAAGTGAAGTGAATATTCAGAACATGATCTTTAAATGTTGTAAGTTATAGCAAGGTATATTAAATTTTATCGTGTCTAAATGCTCGTATTTGTATATAAAATCATGTAATGTTATGTAATTGCAAACATTTTCACATTATAAAAACTGGTTTCAATGTATTTTGTCTATGATTTCTTCTTAATTCATATTTTGTAGCTTCATTCTTCAAATCATACGCAGTTACCTAATCCAATCTAATAAAATTTTTTGGCGGGAACATATGTGAATTTGGTTCTCTCCAGTCTCGGGTCGAATTTCGACGACCAAACACGCGTTGCTGGGTGGACAAATTCGCTCGTTCGTCCAGTCCCCACATTTTATTTTATTACAGTGGAACCCTTAAGGTTCATGCCTTGATTTTCTCCGACGTCCCATAGCACATATTAGGGAGTCCTCATAAAAATTTTCAAGAAGATTGGTCAAGCTGGAGGGTCAGGAGCCTTGAGTTGGTGAGGTCATATTTTTGCATGTAAATCTCCATGCCAGTCTGTTTACTATACACTCCTTAATTGTGATTATCATCAAAGAAAAACTCGACGAACTCATCCAAAGTTTGAAGCCAACGCAGAAAGTGTCAAGGAAGGAACTGCTGAGCTAAAAATTATAAGGAAGACAGGAGGGAAACAACGTCTGTAGAAAATTGGTAAGTGTTAAACTAAACTGGTAATAATTTAATTTAATGAATTTTGACCTGACTTGACGTAATTTCATTTTGTGTCAAAGGTCAAGGTCATGATTGTCATTGGGTTAGTGTTTCTAAATTCTAAAAATTAGATGGACAAGGCTTCGGGTTGTAATTTGTAAATGTCTGGTTTGCTAGGTCGGGCGGGAGGTTGATTATGTAGATGTAAAATAATAATTTTGGGGATTTAAAAAGTAGCCCTCTCCGTTCGTGTTATGCTCACCTCTCGGTCGGAATTGGTGAAAAGTATAGAGTTTTCTTATGTCTTAGTCGCACGGTGAAAGGCGTGAGTAAGTGACAAGGCAAGGGCGTATTCCAAAGTCCAAAGTATTTATTAATTAGTAATTATATGGACACGACGAACAGGCGATACGATTGATTAAGATTTTAAATGTTGAACCATATCATGTCATGTCATTGCATTGAGAAATACCATTTAGTGCCACTGACACTGTTGGCAGTGTCAGCTTGCATTGCAGCC
>JAQIXO010000549.1:0-18541 GCA_034700305.1 Protaphorura armata
AGCTTTGTTTATACACCATGTAATGTAACTACGACCAAATTGTAACTTAACTTGTGTTAAATTTCTAACTTGATAGAAAATCATCGAATAAATAAAGAATTCGAAATCAAATTAGCCATGTCATCCGTGAACAATTATTCCACATTCAGAAAAGAAATATCCATGGCTTCAACGGCTTAAAATCTATTACTTAAAAATTAATAAATCAACTTAATCAATAGTGTGTGTGTATTAATTAATTACTAAATAAACTAATTAATAAACTAATTAATCTAACAAAGCCTCATTTTTGACTTACTCAACTTACTCGACAGTGTTGATGGTGTCGTTATCGTAAATCACATTAAAAAAGTCTAGAGGATCTTCAATGAAGTCAATGTCAGAAGATAACTCGAGAAGTGAATCGCATTCGCCCAAGTCATAGCAGAGGTCACCCAGGACAAGGCCAAGGTCAAGGTCATCCAAACAGACCAACTCATCCGCCTCAATTGTTAGTGGACTAGTTGAAGATAATGCTGAACTTTGGTCCATTTGAAACGAAGAAATAGCTGTTGAATTAATAAATCATCAAAATAAATTGACATCTAATGTACGTACGTTGAAACCAAAAAATGGTGCATAATACACAGAAAAAAATTACACTTACCAATTTATTTCAGTAACCTTTTTCTTTGAAAAAAAAGAGAGTAAAAACTAAGAATGGGAAATGGGAATGAGAAGAACAATTTTTCAGTTACTTTGGTGAATGTTGATCAACGAATTGCTTACGAGAAATTACACCGGAAGAAATTATACAGTGACAGGTATTTTGTTGGGGTTTGACGAATTTTAAAAATCAGCTGAATCTGACGTTCCCGCTGTGCTGATTTTGCCGTGAGTCATTCATAGGTGGGCACTACCATAGATTAAACACTATAAAGTCAACCCACACCCCTCATGACTTCCATTGATTTTAAGCGCGGGAAAATTTGAAATTGAATGCGATTTTGACCGTTGGGATTTTTGCTGTACATCTGTACGAGGAGAGCAGAAGAGCAGAGCACAGAGATTTCGATTTCACGCTGTAAACGTTCAACGTTCACGTTCACTTACGTTCCTATCATAAAAAAGTAATAAAACCGCAAGACACCGAAACGAAGACTAAATAGGAAATAAATTGAAAATTGTTTTTGGAAAAAGTTGAGTTGGAAAAAAAATTGGAAATCCAAGGAAATTTGACGGGACGGACGGACAGAGAGTTAAACAAGACAAGAACAAGGACGAACGGACCACTCACCCGAGCCACGGCCACGGGGTAAACAAAACTAACAAGTAAGAAGGAAATGTTTATTTTTACTTTTCAAAAAAACTATCTTTTTGTTTAGTTAGATTGATGTAGTTTGAGTTAGAGAATATTACAAAATTATAAAAATCTTAAAGCCTCCTCTTTCTCTCTCTCTAGCCATCCCTAAACATAACAAAAAATGTACAAGACAAAGAAAGAGATCGACGCCCACGTCCAGGACATTCTCAGCAAGACGGCTAGCGAGAAGGAGGTAATAATTAATTTTCTTTCTAAGCCTAAGAATTTTAATAATTTAATTAATATATGTATATAAAAATATTCACCCGTACAGAAAAACTTCCGCTGTTTCGCCGCCGCTAAAGCTTATTATTCTATAAGGGAATTCCAAGCGGCAAAGCGGTATTTGGAGACCTATTTAAATTCTGGAATTTTGGACAAGGCCGATGGGTGGAAGCTTATGGGGGATGTGAGTTTTGAAGGGGGGGGTTTTTATTATTCAAAGTATTTTTTGGAAATTTTTTTCAAATATTTTTTGGAATAAATTCTTTATTCGAAATTTTACAGATCCTCTTCGACATGGGCGACAAATCAAAAGCCTTGGATTTTTTCAAACTGAGCTATGAAGCTTCTAAATCCCGCGTCGTCCTTAACAGGGGTGAGTACTTATACGAATACGTGCCACGTGTACAGGATGGGTCAACAGGGATGTACCCTATACACTTTAATTTCTCCACAAATCAAATTTATAATCTTTATAATTTTAACAGTCTGCGACCTCCTCCACTCTGGCTACGGCGAAGAATCCCCAGAATCACGCTCCAAGTACTTCAGTCTCCAGAAATCGACTTTACAATATGTGGATGGATTGGAGAGTGAGGAAGATAGAATTCTGGGCAGACAGGCCGAAACATTTTGCACTGGCTGCCTTGGCTGTAACCCTGACTCATTTGATTTTAATAAATTGAACTGGAGAATGATTCCTACGTATGCACAGCAGAGTATGACGCCTGAAGAATTAGTTGCCGCTTCTGAGCTAAGCACTCCCGCTAAATCAAATGAAAAAGGGACGGGGCAGAAACCGACTAAATCAATGGCCCCAAGGAGGAAATCGGATAGTAAAGGAAGCAGTCCTTTTCCAAGGGAGGGGGATAAAGCTAAGCCTCCTAATCCGTTTGCCAGTTTGTCTTTTGCGGGTGAGAAAACCATACTGGGGGGAATGTTCACACCTGAGAAAACATCCACACCTGAGAAAACGACCCCATTCTCTAACCCATTCGAATCAAATGCCATCCAATCAGCCACAGGTTTCGGTGAACTAGCCAAACAAGGTGAAATCTCAAATGCATTCTCTGGCTCAATTTGCAAAGATTTCGAGGGTACAGGTAGCCCAGTCTTTGGCAAAGTACAAGAATTGACTAACACAGATAGTCAAGTCTCCAGTCACGAAGAAGTTGAGGAATTCGTGTCAAGTGCTGAATTTAGACCTGTCATCCCACTACCCCCATTGGTTGAAGTTAAAAAGGGTGATGAGGAAGAAACAACGTTTCATGAAGTCCGCGCTAAACTCTACCGTTTCGAATCCGCTACTAAAGAGTGGAAAGAAAGAGGGATTGGGAACATAAAGATTTTACAAAATAAATCAGACCCTACTAAAGTCCGTGTTGTCATGTGGAGGGAGCAAGTGCAAAATGTTGCTTGTAACCATAGGATTATGGCTGGCATGAGTATTGGACCACATATGAACAGTTTGAAGGCTTTGACTTGGACTGCGCAAGATTTTGCTGAGGAAACACAGAGTGCAGAGATTTTTTGTTGTCGGTTCGGGAGTGAGAAGCAGGTAAGGTTTTTAAAGTGTGTAAACCTCCACAATTTTTCTCTCTCCAGTTTGTCTAATCCCATTCATTTTCTATCTCTCCAGTGTGAAGACTTCAAATCCCATTTCCAGGAAATGATCGATTTGGTCTCAAGTGGTGCAGAGACAGGAGGAGCCGCGACGGCAACGACGACTCTACCAGCCTCCCCCACAATGAACGGTAACGACGGTCAACGGTTGATCTCATTCCAAAAACCGCCGAATTCATGGGAGTGCGGTCGTTGCTACGTTGTTAACGATGCAAGTGTTACTAATTGCATTTCATGCGGGGCTGAGGGCCCTGATGCTGGAGACGTCGGCCTTTCCGTTCTGCAAAAATAGCTCGGATATATCGACATTACACATTACTAGACAAATAGTAGGTTCAATAAGAATTCCTTCAAATTTTAGTCGATGCTTCTTTGTGTTATTTTTATTTAACAACAAACAAAATGTCACAAGTTCATCACCTTTCTTTTCTGAATACACCAAAATTCCAATAACCAAAATTCATATACATTTGAACTTTTAGCACATATGAATAGGAAAATTGGAAATTGTCACTAAAATATACAAACTATTATGTTTAAAAATGGCTCAGCGTAAGCCCTGTCAGGGCCGGACTGGCAAATTAGGGGCGCCGATGGCGTCTAACATTAGTGGCATGGGGCAAACGCAAGGGGCGCCGTAATTGTCTCCATGCCCGTAATGTTAAACTCCTCGGGGGCGCGGTTGGCGATCGCCACAACGCCACAATGGCCAGTCCGGCCCTGAGCCCTGTAATAAATTCTAATTGGTCCTAGATAGTAAAACACGTGGCTGGAAAATCTGTCCGAACACACGAACCAGGTTCGGAGAAGAAAATTTTGTTTAACGTTACGGACACGGGGAGAAGGTTTTCCGAAGGTTTTCCTCCCCATGCCCGTAATGCTTAAGAATTCGGAGAAGATTTTCTTCGGTAGGCAGATTTTCCAGGCACGGTAAAACATTAAGTGATAAAAAGTGAGCCTTTTAAAATTTACAACAATTACCTATTTCTATGGTATTTAAATCCTCTAGCTATCTAGTAAGTCAAATTCGAAGTTCAATAATAAAATGTGGATTGTGGATAGAATTTGATTTTACGCAATGATTTTTCTACCTAGTGATTTTTAAGTTCACCAGAGATGTGTCCCTGGATGTGTAGCTCAAGAAACTCTTGACGAGTAAAAAGTTTGCCACAAAAGCCACATAATTTGTCAGGCTGTTTCTTCGCTCCAGATTCATGCATTTTTCTGACTTCGGGCTTGGACGGTTGACTTGGACATTCAAGCGCTCTCATCGCATGTAAATTGGGTTTTGGAGGTACAGAAGTGATTTGAATCTGTCCTCCGAAGCCGTGGTTGATCATATGGGAGTTATATTTTCTTATATTAGAAAATGTCTCTTTACAATTCGACTTTGGACAAGAGTACGTGTACGATTGGGCATGAGAATATCTTAAATGCCTCTTCAGAAATCGGAGATTTTCAAAACGTTGACCACAAGTTGGACATCCCCTACTTGTTAATTCGTCTGGAAAAGTATGGACTGAACTCAAATGACGACGGGCATTGTAAATTTGCGAAAACTCAGTTGGACACAACTCACATTTGAAAGCTTTAGGTTTAGTAGAATTTTGTTTCCGGGTGCGAGGATTCTTCTTTTGATCGGACGGAAGTTTTTTCACAGTCTTAGATTTTTCTTCAGTGTGAGGATTTTTTCCAGTATGAAAGTTCTCAGCAGATTTTTCTTCAGCGTGAGATTTCTCTCCATCATAAAAGTCTCCAGTTCGAGATTCCTTGTCAGTGTCGGATTTCGTTTCAGCATTGGTTGTTTCGCTACTGTAGAATGTAATTTCATCATCAGTTTCAGTTTCAGGTGGTTTCCCTCCAGCCCGAAGATTTGTTCCCGTTGTAGACACGTCAGATATTTTTGAATCTTTCAATGGATCAAAGTGTAAATAAATCGAACCATCTCTTCTCGGTTTTACAACAAAGTAACGAACGATTCCAGCTACTCCGTCCATGAGAGATCCTGTAAGTTCTGGACCGTTGTATGACGGTGGTCGAGTCAGGTGGCTATTCGTAAAACATAAATATTCCAACATAAAATACTATAGAATTGTTGTATGTGTCTCGTATTTCTGTAATCATTCGGCAGTTCTTACAACACTGACCTGTATTTGTGTCTACCCCAACCCATTTTAGTGGGTCTTTTGAGATGTACTCTAACGATATGACGAATGAAGGATTGATGATGAGAAGTGGTTGTTTGACACGTTCCACAACTGTATGTCCCTTTCCCTTTGGCGTAAGAAAAGCGATTAGTCGCCTTCCGCTTCATACGATTAACTTTCCTTTTCCTGATAAAAAACAAAATTGTAGGTAAAACTAAATTGCATTGGTATGTCAACGTGTCAACTGAGAAATAAAGACATTAGTTGACATGGCCGCATGACACGAGGTATCATCAAGCATCACGGTATATTATTTGTGTATTTCAACTTCTATTTGGGAAGAAAAAACGTCGAATCGAGGTCTACACCTTCTGTTACAAAATCAAGGAAGTGAACAGCACTACTATACGGAGAGGGTACACCCGAACCTTCATTTTGAGGGAACCAAAACTTCAGGTTTACTTACCTTAAATTTGGAGGAGTGTTTAAAATGCCGTTCCCAAAAAGTTGTACAAATTGAGATGAACTCTGAACATCCTCACTTGAAATATCCGTGAGTTTGGGTTTTTTCGGGTTCAGATGAACATTCTGAATATGGCGTCGAAGATTTGAAATGCTACACAGGGTTTTATGGCATATCTGACAGGTACAATCATTTAATGGGCTTTGACTTGGAGAAAAGCTTGAGAAAATCTGGGGAATTTCTTCGTTTGATGAATTGTCAAAATTCACACTTCTTTCTTGAAGCATACTTCCCAAGATTTCCGTAGAAGTTACATCTACATCAGCTACATCATAGTCTTTGTTGTCAACTTGTTTGATTCCTTCTGTCACAGAGTTTGTCATGTTGACCTCCTCCAGCTCAAGAATTATGGACTGCTCTTCAATCCCACACTTGAAAATGTCCTCTGGGACCACATTATTATCCAGTACTTGAGAAATGGGTGACTCCATGGCCATGTGATCGTAACTGTTCATTGCAGAAAACCTAAAAAATAATCATTTATTTGTCAGTGAAGGACCAAACATGAGATCACCTATCTAAGGTCAAGAAACTGTCAAATTTTTTTTATTTAACACCAAAATAAAGTCTTTCTCGTTCTCCTCCACTTACAAATCATTTTGATTAATGGTTGGAAAATTCTGCTGAAATAAGACTTCGGTCTCGGTCATGTATGCATTCATTCTGAAGGAGAATTCAGAAGTAGTAGTAAATTCTTCATTGAAGCCAATGTCAAGGTCACCAAAGTGTACGAACGGTCCCACTTCCATATTATTAGACATGTAGAATTGTTAATTTATTTTCCAATTCCAAGTGCTCTGTAAATAATAAAAAATAATTGTTTGAATAATAATTATTTTGAAGTGATATATTTTTTTGAGGAAATATTAGTACTGACATTAAAAGTACTGCTCAGTTTGCTATCTTTAGAGTTGTTTTTCAACGATTTTACGTTTGCGTTGCTTTCTATTTTTTGACCGAGAAAAAAGAGCCGATATTTTTAATGGGAGGGCTGCCTTCCCGCGAAGCCATGGAGAAAAATTTACCACAGCAGAGCGGGCTGTCTCTTTACACGTACAGGGTGGGCCATAAGTATCTATCCCACTTTGAATGACCTTAGCGGTGGAGGTGGAACGCCTAGGTCGATTTACACCAGACATGGCTCATTGGAAAGCCCCTCCGATTCTGAGTAAGGGCCAACTCAACTTGAATTTTTGAATAAGGGGTCAGAAGGTCACAAGGCAAAATAAATCTCGGACTCAAAGAAGGTCATGGTAGGCAGTATGCGGTAGGGTCATTATGCCCTCGGTCATAGGAAGCGTCAGGAGTAAATCTAACAGTGGTTAAGGGGACTGCGCGTACCAAGTTCCATATCTCTGTGACCACCCGCTCAAAAACCAAAGGTCTTTGTTAATAGGCTCTGGAATTTTGTAAATTTTACGCCCTCGTGCGTGTGAGACTCGTGAATCGTGACCAGGGACGAAGCTAGCAATCTTGCGCCCGTGTGCAAAATCGGATATGGCATATGGCGCCCTATTTTGTTTTCGTTTTTGGAAAGTCCAAGATTTCTTAACATTCCTCGAAAGCCCAAAAAATGAAGCCATTTCCGCGCATATTTCTTACGCTTTCGCACTTCTTGTTTACTTTCCTTGGCGTTTTGAGTACAAAGTAAACAGTTCGGTTGTATTTCTTTATAATTTAACTCTGAAGTATAAAATTCACAATCGACCCTTAGGGCCTACATTTTCTTGACTTCGATCCTTGTTCAATAATTTGACTCAAAAATAGGAAATCCGGCCGAATTATTTGTAATTTCGCTCTAATTCGAAGTTAGGAATTCATAGTCGGCCCATATAGGGCCGAGATTGATTAGCTGGAAATTTTATTGTAAAGAATTCGTGTGCATGCTTTAGATTTTTGTTCCAAACTGAAATAGAAATTAACAGTCGGCCCGAAGGGCCGAAATTTTATGGAATATTGTACTATATTTATTCAACGTAATACTAAAAACCTAGATTTAGGAGTAAAATTCATTTAAAAATTCAATTTGTAGATTAAATGTTAAAAATTCTGCGCCCCAAAAATCCTGCGCCCATGTGCGTCGCACACGTTCGCACACTGCTAGCTTCGTCCCTGCTCGTGACACCACATGAGTGGTCACAAGAATGTGACACTTGGTACACGCTGTGCTGTCTCCTTGACCTCCCTGTTGGATTGACACCCCATTTGACCTAGGTTATATATAATGGGACACCCTACTATGATCTTCTTTGATTCTATACGGGTAATCCACAATTTCTGTCCCCTGTGACCTTGTAACCCCTTCCTGAAAATTTTAGAAGTCAAGTTGAGTTGCCCCATGCCCCTTACTCAGAATGGGAGAGGCTTTCCAATGAGCCCTATCTGGAGAACATCGGTCAAGGCTTTCCACCGCTACGGTCAATCAGATTGGGGCATATACTATACTTATGGCCCACCCTGTATATAAGTCATTCCCAACATTACCGTATTAGAAGCCCGTGCGTGCGCGTAGTGGCACTCGAAAAACTGAGTGGTCGCTATTGACACTTTGACAGGTTTCGGCCTATGCACGAGGTAGGGCTCGCGAAAGATTGGATCGTCGGTAATATTGACAGGTTTCGGGGCCAACGCATGGTTTAGGACTCAAGGGAAGACTGGACTGCACTCTCACTGTCGCTATGGACAGGTATCGATGAATGCGTGAGGTCGCGAAACGCGAAACTCCTCTCGCGAAAGATTGGGTGGTCGGTATTGAGAATAAGGTTGTAGGGCCAAGGCCAATGCAATGTAGTAGGTAAGACTTACAGAATACTGAACGGTCGCTCTTGACAGGAATCACGGTCAATGCATAAAGCAGGACTCTTGAAAAAATGTGTGGTCGCTGTTGACAGGTTTTCCGGGAGGTATGACTCGCGCATGACCGCATGAGTGCATGGTAGTTATTGAAAGATTTTAATCTAGAATCTCAATATTACATGGTGATATGACTTTGAGCAATAAACTAAATCCTGCGACTCGTATTTGACTCAAATCACGTGCCGTGAAACGAGGGAAATTCATAAGGAAATATCAGACAACCGACTTTTTTCTTCCCTGGAAATATTTCTTCAAAATTGTCTTCAGTTTTTCATTCATTTATCAGTTTTCAGTTGTTTGTTTTGTATTTCGTGAATTTGGATTTTACTCACACAGTGAGGTTATTATTTTCAATCCACGCATACATGACATAAGCGACTACTGACTTGTCACGAGTCACGACACACGACATCCGCAAATTCTCCTGTCACTTGTGAGTTGAAATAAATAATTAAAATACATTTCAGTTCATTTCACAAAATTTATTTCATTGCACAGCAGAGCAGATGGAAATTTTGAAGTTTTAGACAACAACAGAGCGTGGGGTTTTTTCTTAACGTTTTTTTCCTCTCCACTTTTAAAATTACAAGTAAGTGCATGTGGCATGGTATTTGTTATCTCTCCACAACAAATACACTGCTCACGAGCTCACGGCTAGACCCAGATTATTGTGAATATTTTAATATTTATTTTTGGATTTTTTTGTTTGTTTATTTTTATAGTATTTCCAACTTAAAATGTGTGATAAGGCGGATGCGGATCCTGAGACTGAAGGAGCCTGTGGTATGGATTACTCACTCCTTCCTTCAGATGACGATGGGGACGGTGACGACTCTGATTCTGAATGGTGCTCTGATTCTGGTAGTGAGAGTAAAGATGCGGAGGAAATTCATGACATTGGGTCACAGTCCCAGGATGACGGTGACGGTGTCGCTTTTGATCCTAAATTGAAAGATATATTTTCAAAGAAAAACAATTGGGAAAAGAGGAACGAAAAAAAGAAGGACAAAACAGAAGATGACATTAAGAGACAGGTAAGACAGAAGCACACATTTAACTTTTAACACTATAAGTTGAAAAACCCTGGTTTGATTGTCATTATACATTTACATTTCCATTGATTTTTTTTTTATTTCAGATTTATTTGAGCAAATTCGCAGGAAATATGAAAGGACTTCTTCAAAACCGTAACGCATTTGAACAGTCACTCCAAAATTTCCACCCAGTTTTCCCAGAGGATTTGGCTAAGGATGAATTATTTATTTGTGAGCTCGTTCGCTACATTTTTAGAGATGCTCTATACGTGGTCCCAGCCAATGCCTGGAAATACACGATGGATGTTTTTCCAAAAATTGTAAGAGTGTATTAAAAAATATTTAATGTTAATTTTAATTTTGAATATTATTTTTTCTTTGTACTTTTTTTTTGTAGATTTTGAAAATTTGCTCCGTTTACCCTGGAATGAAGGAAATTTTTGTGAAAGAAAATGAGAATCTGTGCAAACTTAAATATGGCATTGAAATTTTTTGTGACGGAAAGAGGAAAGCGAAAAAAGAAAGAAGTAAAAAACCTTTCCAGATTCTACTGAAGAAGAAGTAAGATTTAATGGAAACTTTTTTAAAAAAAATTCAAGTTCTTATTTTGTAATCTCTGTTTGTAATTTTTGTAGAGGATTTCTAAATAATTCAAAAAGGAAAACTTCTTTCCTTACATTCATGGGCTCACTCTGCAATTACAAGCTTCTGAGTCCAAAATTCATTGTTGAGTTTGTTGACATGTTATTGGGTAAGTCAGAGTTACATTTACATTTTCTATTGCATTTTTTAAACAATTACAATTACAATTTACATATTAAGAAATATTCTAATAACAATAGGGATTTTAATTACTCTTTTCCTTGTCTTAATTTTACAGAAAAAAAGAGTGAAGAGAGTTGTGAGACCCTCTGTTTTCTACTCAACTCCATTTGGAAAAAAACTGTGGATGAATTGGATGAACTTGAAAGGGAGAGTAAGAATTTAAGTCTGACGAGTGATTTGTCTCTGCCAATGGGCCAAAGTTACGTGGACAAAACTTTTGCAACAATTAAAAAAATATCCTTGGACCGATCATTGGCCTTGTCAGAAGAAATCCGGTCTTCCATGGCGGTGAGTCTAGTCAAAATATTCTTCAGTAAAATTAATTATTTTTTTTTGTCCCAAAAATTAATTACGTGTTCATTGGATTACCTGGCATTGTAGAAGAGCATTGCAATTTTTATTTTGTTTTGTTTTAGACTGTATGGCCCGGATATTTCCCTAAATACTTTTCCCCTCTCCCTACTATTTAACTAATTAGCCTTGGGGAGAATGGGTGTTGTTTTTGCTGTCTCCACCGTAATGCTTGTATTTTCTTTCATTTTTTTAACCATTTTTTGTTTTCTCATAGGAACTAGTACAACTCCGAGGTTCAACTTCTTCAACCCCAATGTTTCACCAAACTGATAGTCAAAAGAACGTTGAGCCACAAATTAATCAGCCTTCATCTTCTACGTCAGTAAAGACAAAACGTGAGCGAAGAAGAGAGGAAAGATTCAATATATTTGGACCTCCAAGAAGTACAGTGGGAGTGACACCAAATAATGACATTGGCCTTTCGAATCCACCCCCACCTCCACCACCACTCATGAGTCTCAACAATTGCAACGCTAATTTGTCAGAAATTGACACTAATTTCAATCGACCTGATTTCTTCTCATACGTTCGTGTCTTTGACCATGGGAAGAATACTAATGTCATTTTGAATACTAGTCAAGGTGGTTTAGGTACAAATGCTCGGCCAAGGTCGTCAGGGTCAAAGTCGACTCCTACGACGCCTAAGACACCTGGGTCAGGAAAGGTCGAGAATAAGAAGGCAGAGACCACTTTTCCTATCAGGAGAGTCAAGCTGGATTCAACTTCTGAGTCGGACCGTTTGAAACTGGTACGGTTCATGTACATTGTCAATTCTTGATATTGAACCCTCGTCATAATTTTATTTTATTTTTTTTGTCCAGATTTAATTTTTTTATTTTTTTTGTCCAGATTTTATTTTTTTATTTTTTTTGTCCAGATTTAATTTTTTTATTTTTTTGTCCAGATTTAATTTATTTGTTTGTCCAGTTTTTTTTTTTTTTTATTTTTTTGTCCAGATGTGACTTTTTTTTATTTTTTTGTCCAGATTTGACTTTTTTTATTTTTTTTTGTCCAGATTTGATTTTTAATTTGAAGACAATAAAAAAATTCGTTTGTTTTTTTAGGACTGGCTGACAGATTTTCGAAAAAATGTGAAAGAAGTGACTAAGGAGAGAAAAGAATTTTGGAAATTGTTCAGGGGCTTCAAACCATTTCTTCCGAAAGAGTATTTCACCCATTCGAATAATTCACAGAATGAAGACTTTGCGTCAGAAATCATTGGTTACATATTTAGAGAAGCCATTCACACACCTGGATTTTCTTGGAGGTCCATAGATAATATTTATGGACGGATTGTAAGTCAAAGCTCATTTTTAACTCAAGGTACCCTTAGTACTACATAAATGTGAATGCAAGTAATTTTACTTGAATTTGATTTGATTTGGATTTTTTCAGACTAAGAAATTGTGTGATTCGACGACACCCTATGTGTCAAAATTACTCAAACTCCAAATGGAGAGACAGTGTGAAGAAGAAGTGGAGAAATACATTGTTCGTGACGTTATGATCCTGAGGGATATGGAATTAGGAGTTGACAGTTATTCAAAAAATAGTGGACGTCTGCCCAAGACTGATCAATTGAATTCTAGGAAAATCCATGTGAAGAGAAGAAATGCTGGATTTTTTTCTTACATGAGTTCACTCTGTAACTTGGACCTTCTGAGCCCAAAATTCATAGTTGGATTTATTGACATGTTATTAGGTATGTTTTTTCAACTACATAAATTAGATTGTGTGACTGTGACAATCACAAAACATTCATTCATTCGTACTCTAATTGTCTAATTATTAATTTTAATTAATTACAGCGAAGCAGACTGAAGAAAGTCTGGAGTCCCTTTGCTTACTTCTGAAATCTATTTCAAGCAAAATAGAAGAATTTGGAAATACGAATAAACCGAATCAATTCAGACTCCCGGATGGTTACATTGACCGATTATTAGCTAATTTGACTTCTTCCTCTTTTGATTCAACCCTCAGTCTGTCAGAAGAAATCCGAAATTCAATTATGGTAAGAAATTCAAAATCTCAAATCCACACATTAATTGACTTGATTTTTCACGGTGATCTTGCTGCTACACCTTTATACTTTACGTTCAAATCATTTAAAAAAAATCAACCTGGTATTTTTTTTTAAATAAACAGAATATCGTTGTGGGTTGGAATGCCAAGAGGCGAGGAATATCACAAATGGACCAGTCACAGCCACAGTCACAGTCGGGGAATCAACGTAAACGAGAAATATATAAGGAGTCATTTGCTTCGGGTAATAATGGAGGTGGAAAAGCTGTTGGACCTTTTACAAAGAAAGTCAAAGGAAAAGTGATTGGAAATGCAACTGCGGACGCTGTCCCTGAATCTGAATCACGTGTTAATTTAAGTGATGAAGATGAAAGTTCCTTGCCAACTCTTCCGAGTCAATCCGGAAGTTCAAGGTCATCCTTTTCCTTCCCATTCTCATCCCGGAAAGACTCTTTTGGAGAGGAATGTAATAAGGCATTCAGTGCAATGGCGGATGCAGTTGACAAGTTACCATTGAACACAGTCTCAGTCCCAGTCCTAACCACAAACAAGCCATTGACTTCTCAAACGACACCGAAAGCAGTGAAAGTGAAGCCAGTATTTTCCAAAATCGACTTCATTGGCGGAGGCGTGGAATCTCATGCTGAGGTCAATAAAGATGAGGTCAATGTTGGCCCTGGGCCTGTACAATACAATATCGTCCTATTTGATCTCGTAAGTGCCATTTCTATACTGTATAATAATAATTATATTAGATTAAGAAATATTTCCTTATTTTATTATAGGTTGAGACGAAGAAAACTTTGATAGAGATTTTGTGTACAGTGAGCGACAGTAGTGTGGATGAATACATGGACAAATTCTTCACAGAAATATTGAAAGGATGTGACGGTGGGTTGAATGAGGAAAAGACTGTGTCATTGGGTGGAAGACTCATCATTGCAAAAGCACTCCTTGACCCTCGTAACGTCGAACTCTACGCTCTTATGGTAAAGTCAAGTTTAATTGTGTATTTGGGTTACGATGTCGATGTCGTACACCTAGTAGAGCAGTGGTAATTTTTTTTTGTTCTTTTATTTTGAACAGATCAGCAAGATTTACAAATACCCGAATCCCGAAAGAAAATTTTTATCAAAATCCGTTTTGGACTTAATTGAAAAAAAATTTAAGGAGAATTTTCAATCTGATGTTGACGAGGAGATTGAAATTTTGGAATGTCAACTTAATTTCTCCACATCATCGGAGTTAATGGACACAAACACAACCTATTTGGAATTAGAACGTAGAAGGTATAAAACATAAAATATGCATTTAATTGTACATCAATTCTGCTATGCGACGATTAACAATTTTGATTTTGTCTTTTTATTTGTGAAGGGAGTTGCGGAGAAAAACTAAATCCGGGATCGTCACATTGATTGGGCATCTCTACAAATTACGTGTTCTTCCCGCAAGAATTTTTAGTGAATGTTTGCTCAAAATCCTGGGTAAGGAATGAATTTTATTTTTACACACTCTGAGAATATTGAGAGATGTTTTTTTTGTATAGGTATATAAATAATAATTTAAATACTTTTATTTTATTTTTTATATAGATGTTGAAACGAATGAATCATACGAGGCTGGATGTACACTCCTCAATGTTGCTGGTCAAATGATGGAGAATGAACTCAAAGAATTTTATGATCCAAATTCTTCAGCAGTTAAGAGTAAAAAAGGGAAAGTCAAAGTCATGCCACCCCAAGATTTGATGGACACAGTATTTGAGAAATTAACAACTTTTTCTATTTCATACAAATGCTCTCCAAATGTTCGAATGGAGATTTTGGTAAGTATACACTATGCAAAGCACATTCTTTCACATTTTATGTCCGAGGGATCGAGTCCATCGAGTCCTCACATACACAAAATTAATTTTTTAAAAATACGCAGGGTTTGATTGGACTTCGAAGGAACAATTGGCGTTGGATTCTTGATGGTCCCGTTCAAGTCCGGATTCTATTGCCTCAAGACAAGTCGAAGAAGAAACAATCAAAACCAAGTAATAAAATTTAAATCATTTGTTTATGACATGGCTTACGTCGAATGTTAAGTAATGTATGTAATTTAACAGAATTCAGTTGTTTGAATATTTTGTTACTTTCTCTCAAGGTCAACCTGAGGTCAAGTTTATAACCTTTGGTTATCGAGGCCCACCAGAACTTTCAGAGCCAAAGCCAAAGCCAACGCCTGTGCCTGTACAACCTCCTCAAGTACAAGGAACATCAATTTTGCCCAACAAAGACAAAGGGAGTCAGAATCTAGCCGAAGCTTACTTCAAGAAAACACAAAATAAATTCATTCCTCCAAGACTTTTGGACATAGACAAGCAGTTGGATGATAAAGCTGAAACTGCACCAAATGATGGGATTGTGTGGAAATCAGGCGCTGGCAGCGGCAGTGGTGATGCCCCAGCCACTACGCAAGCAACATCCTCCAAATCAAAACGATTTAAAAAGAAAATTGAACCAATCGCGCTTTTGGATGAAAATGAAATTGTGAGTTGATTTTCTACTCTTCTTTTTAAATGTGATTTCGTATTTTGTCTGACTTTGAAATTTTCTTTACAGGAAGCTCAGGTGCGCAAAACAAATACATTATTGAATAAACTCACACCAATGAATGTGAATGGAATCGCTAAGGAGTTTTGTGAACTCTTTAAAAAGAATTACAACGTTGATGATACAATTCATCTTGTGACTCCGTTTATTTTTGAACGTGCCATTTCTCAACCCGCTCTGTCATCACTCTACGTTCAAATGGTACGTAGCGGAATTGGTGTCCATAATTTGTGGACCCGTACTATTTACAGTACTCTATTTATTAATTACTAATTATGAAAATATTTGTTTTAATTAACAGTTAAAATTGGCAATGGCAGAATCTAAATCCAACTCTGGCGTCTGTTCGTTTGAAAATGAATTTGGGTTATATTTACAAGGTTTCATTGAAGATAATGTTGAGAGACTGTGCGGTGGTCAGAATCTAAACCAAGAGTATGCAAAATTATTCATTTTTTTTTAATTTTCAATATCATAAATACAAATAACATTTCTAAGTTTTCTGGAATTTTTAGAGAGGGAAGACATGGAGAACGGAAGATACTGTTTGGATTGATTACATTCATGGGAGATCTATTTATTGAATCCCTCCTGAGTTACAATAATATCATCAACTGTTTGACAAAATTAATAGGTAATAATTCAAAAACAATCTAACAATTAACAAATGTAAATAAATGGGAAAACTATTTAAAATTTTAATTTTTTTTTTGTATATTTCTCTAATCGACAGGATGGGAGAGATATCAAGATGAGAGTTACGAGTTGATCTGCACACTTCTGACGCCGGCCGTTGGAGCAAAATTAGAGAAGAAATTAAAGAAGAGAAATAGATCGAACATGACAATTTCACTTGAGAATTCTCCTGTATTATTGGCTCCATCTTTGGTGGATTTGTTAGAGGACTTTAGTGGTGGTGATGCTGGTAGTTCTGAACACTCACTAGGTCAAGATACCGGAACCGGAGACACACCAGGGACTGTGACCCATCCCAAATTTATGGACACATTGTTCTCCACACTCAATGTTATGACTTTGACTGAAGACAAATGTATTTTGACACCAAGGGTCAGATTTGCAGTTTTGGTAAGTATTCTTATGTGCAATCAATATGGTCGCCATAAATAATGCAATTCTTTCGTAAATGTGCGTAATGAAACCTCACACATTCTTTTTAATTTGCCCAGGATTTGATTGAACTCCGTGAGAATTCTTGGAAGCCGAGAGATAGGAATTATGAGAGACCAAGACAATTTCCTGGTGAACGGATTGAGAATGTAAAGTTCAAAGACCTTGAATTTAACCCTTCCGGAAAAAAACAGAGGAGAAAGGTCAAGGACCCTCCAAATTGGAGAAAAGAACTCATGAATCACAATCCGTGTGTTTCCACTTCTTTCCCATCCATTCCCAAATCATCTGCAGGGGCTCAGGATTTACGAGCACGAATGGGTAGACTAATGTCTCCAAATAATGTGTCTGTCGGGGTCCCAGTATCGGCTAGCTCTAGGTCTGTTTCAAATCTTCCATCCACTCCCGCTCTTCCGACTTCTAAGGGACCAAGTCAAAGTCAAACGTCGTCTTCACCTGAAAGTACATCCCCATCCAAACTGACCAGCTTCCGCTTGAGTATGCTAAATCATGAACCAATGAAAGCATTCACGAAAAATTTGAATTTGCCGCCTATGACGTCGGCGCCATCTTCTGAAGAAAATGGCGATTCAAGCGCCAAATCCACTACTTCGGAAAAATTGGATACTTCAGCATTTTCAGCTTGGCTCAATGTAGAGGATCCTAATTCGGTCACGGCTTCGGCTTCTACTTCCGTCAATCCGAATCCGGCAGAGGATAGCCGTGGCTTGGACGCTGGCTTGGATACAGTCACCAAGAAAAAAGTATCAAATCGTAAAATGTATGACCGTGACCTTTTGATGTCATTGAAGACATCGCTACAAGCTCAAATCATACCAGAATGTGTGAAGGATCTCGCCTGCTATTACATGACTGATTATCCGGCTGAAAAATTAACGAAGAAAGAGAAGAAAAGGTTTATGGCGGCTAATTTTGATGTGGTTCCTCCTCCTAGACGGATGCCCGGTCTCGGCCGGGGGTTTGCAAGCCCAACATCATCATCTCCTACTTCTTCTATTGGCACTCGAACTCCGACTCCGACTTTTGGTCTGGGTAATAGACAACCTTAACTAAATAATATGTATTGTACTGTATTATGATTATAACGTTAACGTAGGGATCTTAGAACATGAAATGATGTAATTTTTCATGTTTTCTCCTATGCCATTTTGAAATTCTTGAGGTTATACTTAAATTTTGTTTATTTAATATTTAATTTGATCTGATTGTTGTCGAGTGATAAATTATACAGGAATTAGATTTGTGGTGAAATTTATTATGTTGTAAATGGATTACATCTCTGTACGAAATGAACTTATCTTGATGAATAAACCAATGTAATTCTATTGTTTAGAATGAAATATGTGAGCGTGAGCTGTCAAAATGAGAACTCTGACGTGGTTATCGTTATGTAGGTTATATGGGTTTAAAATTCAAAAATTTGTATTTTGAAGTGTTTAATTTGAACAGGAAAATATCGATTAAATACTAAATTCACACTCAGGGTATGTCAAGGCATCCAAAAAAGATATGGCTGGTCGAGGTCGAGGTCATTCCCTTTTGTGAGTTGGCAATGACAGTTAACACTACGAGTAGTTTTTTGATCATTTTTTTCTTGACAATTATCAATTATCTTTATCCCCTGTTAATTATCATTATCATTCACGCCTGTTAATTATCATTATCATTTGAGAATTACCAAACACACCCTGATCTTTCTGACTGAATTTTTATTGTGTTAAATAAATTTACTCACACTTTGGCTTAACTGCATTAAATTATACAAGAAACTAGTAAACCGACCCGTGTAAAATACACGGTGTCACCATAGCGAAACGGTCAGGGCCGCGTGCACCAGTAACCCC
>JAQIXO010000550.1:0-18497 GCA_034700305.1 Protaphorura armata
TTTAAAGGAGACATCCTATATGTAGACGGTCATCCGTACAAATCATGAACGATGATTCAGCTGCATAATCTCTCCAATCTCTCAGTGGTCTGTCTCTGTAATACAACTACACTCTGAAACCATATACTTTTGAAATATATCTCCGCTCGAATGATGCTAAACCCACTCCCCAACCGACGAAATCCTTATTTGACAACGAAAATATTAACTGGACTGATGGCGATTACTTCGGCAATCTTCAACTTCAACAACATGATAACCATTATTTATTCTATACAAACTTATGACTAACATTATGACTCTGATTACTCAATCATTATTACTTATTATTGTATCTGTACTAAATTGAATTATTACTACGTTCAGCAACACTTAACCAATATATAATTTTGGAATGTGGTAGAAAATATTGTAAAATCTTCGAAATTTGAATGGACCTCTATTCATATCAAATAAATCTCTTCAATTCAATAATCCCAACATCGCATTTTTGTCGACGAAATGTAGACTATTTTGAAAATTGAAATACCAAAATGCAGTGTCAATTAAATTATTTTACAGTACGTGAAACTGAATACATTATTTTCAATCATGACGTTGAGAAGTCCAGTGAAAAATGAGAACCGGTCTGGAGGTTAACTACATTATCCCATGTATAAGGTTTTATCCTTCAAATATATAATGTATCCTAAAGACTTTTAAATTTCATGACATTAATATCCCTATGTTAACATAAGTACTAAGCACACATTGAAAAAGTACGTGCATTATCAAAATACAGTCATCCGACTGCCGAGACTAACCCACACAATAAATAATGAATTATGATAACTTGAATGCTCGTGCTATGCCGTCGATGCATAACACAAGAGCGCAATAATTTTAGACCCTGGCTGTTAATTAAGATTCTATAATCCTTCAATTTCGTCAACGACAACTAGAAATACATAGAGAATTTTTTTGAAATTTAAACTTTGGTCGACTCGAAACACTTATTGGCCATAAGGATTTTGTGTCATCCCATAGGAAATTATTGCTTCCTCCCGTGCCCCTAATCTATTATGTTCACGGGGGCACGGGATACAATAGGGGCACGGGAGAAGATTTTCTTCAAACCGTTTCCACCGTCTATTTTGAAATTTTCTTCCCATAGCATTGCTATCCTGCTAAGGAAGATTTTCCATACACGTTTACAACCTACAATTCCCTGTCTCGGATTTTCGATTGACACACTAATATTATGAATCATTTACGTAATTAGTTCTACACTGCACACCGAGTCTACCCTATGAATAATTTCTAATCCATCATATAATTTTATCGTATAATATAAAAGTTTGAATTTTTATTTTTACATATGTACATAATTTTAATTACCTCACTGTAGTGCTATTAAGATGCAGTAAGACTGATCATCCGAGATATGACGATTATTGAGATGAGATTTAATGCTCTGCTTATATTACGTAAGTACAGGACGATTCTAACCGTTACCAACGTTTTAACATTGACAATTGAATGAGACGGAGGTCACAGGGTCAACAGATGAGATACATGTCAGATGATTCCGAAATTATTCAAACGTTTTGAGCAATGTGTGACCTCCTTTCATTCAATACTAGCTACTCAAGCTCGAGTTCAACTCTACTCATTTACGTCATACACACCATGTACGTCATTACACAAGTTTTCATGATCCGTCAATGATACTATGACGACTATGTATTAGTACACGATCAGTAACGTAATCAAGTTACCTCTGGTAATTTTGACAAGCGACGGCAAGACGGTTATTCCTGTAGTAATGTGCAATCCGCAATACATTAAAATGAATCCCAATTTTAAAAATGAGTATTAGAAAGCCATTCCAAATTGTACCAATCAGTATCATCACTTAATAAAATAGTTTCTTACCTCCACCCACGTCACACCAGAAATGACTACTTAAGGCACAATGAACTGTACTTGACACGCCACAACACTTTTCAAATTTTCATTCGCTCACACTTTTAGTCACACTAATTCGTTGAGCCCTGAAAGTATAAAAACAAATACAAATTAATACCGTGGTCTTAACACCAAAAGGTCATGACATATGGACAACTGACTCGAACATTTGACCCTTCATTTACTCCAACTCTTATATTTTTGAGCTTCTGACCTCCGCCTGAAATTGACACAATGTGCTTTGCATGTATACATAACAACGCCATTGACTTACCTACGGTTTGACTCTCCCGCACTGAATTCAAAAATAAATCATAGTTTCCAAATATATGGTCGTAGTTAGGCATCCACACGGCAGACCAACCTGAAATATATGGTAATGAATTAATTTTTAGAAATTTGCATTTTATTTTTAATTTGCATACGGAATGGCCAAGAAATCTACATATGGAAGGGACATAGGACGTGAACACTGTAACGCTCATAAAACGTTTGCCACTGAGAGAAATATTTTTCCTTCACCTCATCCCATTTTGACCTACATTTCTCATCTGAACTCCTGACTTTTTCTCATGCAATAACGAGTTTATGTAAAAATTATTCGGTTCCTCTTCCACGACCTATAACTATGTCTTTATGTGCCAGTTCCTTTTTACTAATTTAAACAGGATAAAGATGAAAATACGCCTAATTTATTTCTATCGTAGTATAGGTGTCTTAGTATCAATTGTCCAGATTTTGTGAAACGCGATAAGACAATGACAATCGTCTTTTAAATGAAATTCTCAAAACTACAAAATTTATTCTTCCCCAGCTTATAAAGAGTTTAAGTATAATCAGTGTATTGAATAATTGTATTCCGAAAGCACAGGTATTGTGCCCACCCACGCACATATAAAATTGCTGGAATTTAAAAAAAATCAAACGGTTTGGGTTTAGAAGAGCTTAATAAACGTGGCAACAAGAAACAAGGACAGAAACTGGCTTCAAAGATATTAATTAATTCCAGGACTGTATATCGTCGGCTTGGCAGAAAATAAGTCAGAATCGATTTCACCGCATGCAGGGCATGCAGAGCTACCGATAGTCGAATATCCTTAACCGAGTACCCAATTTCTTGTATGGATTATTGGCTTGTAATTTGACACAGAATGTTGGGGTGTGGGAAATCAAAGACTGGCTAGTTATCTATATTTATGTGGAAATGTGTAAATAAGGTCTGTCATACCTTCTTTTCAGAGCGTAAGATTAGGAAAAGTTCGCGAACGATTGGGTCGAACAATAAATTGTTGTCTAGTTCTCAAAAAAAGTGAGGTTCAAATGTTTGAGAATAAATTTACAAAATGTTACGAATAGATTTTTTTCAAGTGCGAAATCGGATCGGACAGTCCTGTTTGTTTGTTGAATGTTTGTCGTACGTAGGACATGCAGTCGTACATTCAGTAATGCTTATCGATTTTCTTCTTAGTCCAGCACGGGAAGAAAAAATGAGAAACTTTCTTTTCGTTCAAACTATTCTAAGGTTTAAGAAAAACGTGTTAGTTCCGTGTGGTCTAAAGAGAAATGTACAACGATACATAAATTTTGATAGGATCAACTTATTTCCGACGTTCAATATTTTTTCGTATGGTTCTAGTGTTTATTTCGTTTAAAATATAGAACAATACATTCCATCTGATAATCAGCGTTTAAATTTTTGTGCAAAATTTTTATATCCACCTCTAAATAGGTATTAAAATAATTATTTATTTATTTATTTATTTATTTATTAATAAACAACACATCCCAAATCCCATCTCATCACATTTGTCATTCACAGGTACACACGAGAAAAAAATATCACCGGTACCGGGTCACGAACCCGGGACCTTCGAGTAGAGCCCTTTTTTAACGAAACTCGAGGCATCGAACCCGGGTCAAGCCAAATGTCATCATAAGTCAGATCGGTTCGTCAGATTATCCCTCAATTAGCCGAGAGTGAGGATGACGACGATTATGATGAAGAAGAAACCGATGATGAGGTCAGAGACCTGCCAGCCGCCATCGCCGTCCAACACGCTGGACAACTCCACCCATTCGCCGCACTCCAGCGGAAAGGGCCTTGGCCCTCATCGAAGCCGGTCGTGAGGCCCTTCTACAGGCTCGTGCAGCCAGCGTTAATTCGAGCTTCGCCCCATAAGGGAATTTTCATTTTTATTTTCTCTCCTGCGCTTCTCGCAGAATTTTTTCCTTTTTTCCACCTTTGTTCGTCGCAGTTTATTTTAATTTTTAAAATAATAATGAATTAAACATTTAATTTATTTCAAATTTATTTTTATTTATTTCATCATTTGGTCGTCTACCCCTTGCCGTCCTCCTAACTCCCTCAACCAACCTCCTAACTCCCCCAACCGCAACCACGCCACGCAATCGATTGGCGGCCATCTTGAGTCGCCATTTTCCCCAAAACGTATGGCTTACATACTACGTATAATTTATATATTAAGTTTATGTCTTTCTGTA
Organism: Protaphorura armata; assembly: GCA_034700305.1. Taxonomy (NCBI): domain Eukaryota; kingdom Metazoa; phylum Arthropoda; class Collembola; order Poduromorpha; family Onychiuridae; genus Protaphorura; species Protaphorura armata. The sequence goes on from JAQIXO010000550.1 coordinate 4,450, forward strand.
TATATTACAGATATTTTTATTTTATATCTTTCCTGCCATTACGTTGTATTTAAAACTCACGGGTCCGAAAATCCATTGAATGGAATGTGGAAAGAAAGAAGGAAAGGTGATGTGGACTGAAGCATAAAGGAGAGGATATGTATGATTGAACTTGAGGTATTGAAATGTGAATAAGTGTTTCGTTCTACGTGAAACGTTAAAGTATCCAACTTTAATATTTGACACATTTGATTTTTGTGTGAAGATGAATACTCGCGTGTGATGTTTGGACAAATAACGTCTGCAACAGCATGGAATTGTCCATCTCATCGTCATATAGGGCATTTCTCGTCCTAATCGGAGGTCGCCGATTCACCATTGTTTTATTATTAACATAAATGATGTACATCATTTAATGAATATATAAAATAAGCCCTGATTATTGCTATTTTCTTAAATTATCCCAAACATTTAAAAATTTATTCATTTAAGTTATTATTGTCCATCCAAATGTTTTTCTAATCTCTAAAGAAATATATCAAAATAAGTACCAAATCGTGCTAATTTCTGTGCTAATCTTGTACTAATAATATTGTGCTAATGTTGTGCAAAACATCGAGATACCGGCGGACTTAAAACATAGAACAAGGCCGACGGGCTACTATTAACGACTACAGAAACCCTTGTCACGCTAATTTCGCGCATCCTGCGTGGTGCATTGCGCTTAAACACCTGGACCAGAAACTTGCATTTTGCTACTTGAGACGAGATACACAATGGTACTCATCAAATTACAAATTTGCTCACTACGATGTAGGACTCCTTTTAAACTAGAGCATTGCCACTGTGATTGCTATTCAAATTGACCCTCGATTAGTGCCGTGTGAAAATTCAGTGCTGTGTTCGAATTATTACTTCAAAAAAACAAAAACAAAACAAAAAAATATATAACTTCATCAAAACAATTGATCGCCAAAATTTAATTCTTATTCTTTAAAAAAGGCATTTTGTCTGTAGAATTATTGGGAAAGGTCAATCTTGGGGGTAGTCACCAATTTGGAAGAGAGGGATGGGTTTTTCGTTTTTTCCTTATCCCCCAAGACTTGTACGACCATTGTGCGTGACAAGGGATGTGAATGTGCGACTCTTTGTATTACCCCCAAGAAATAAAACATAATATATAATCCTGTGGAGGTCAGAATTTTATTCAGAAATCGTAGACTGGCCATCCATTGAATGCATAAGTGACTCCAAGCTTACGGATATCCCGACAACATAAATAATAGTAGTGAATAAATCAGATATTCCTATAGAATAAATTGTATGAGTGCATGAGTTTGTGTGTGCGTGTATGTATTCTATTCAAATGCTTTTCAATGAATGAATTTTCGATTGAAGTGAAAAAATTGACTCCTGATACTGAACTACCTTGGCGACGGAGAAACTAGATTCAATACTATTAATGTGTATTAAACAGAGGTCCATACAGAAGCTTATAATGAAAATAAAACAACCAGATCCCAAAGTTTAACGAAACCACAGACTTCTAATAAACGATGGAAGAAAATCAATTAATGCAATATTTCATAAATATGTACAAAAGGTATTTGTACAATTGTAAAATATAGTTTGCATGGTTAGTATAACTTTTGTATTCTAAATGATTCATTCGAATTGGTAATAATATTCCAACCTGACAAACAAACTAAACTATTTTGATTCGATAGGAATGTTGCACGGTTATTTTTCAATTTTTCGCTTCAAAATGAGAGCATTGCAAAGTTCTGGGGTGAGTTGAGAGGGATTAAGGTGAAATTAAATCGAGTAATGTTTCTTTTCACGATGGTTCATTCGCTCCATTTGTATATATTTTCTCGTCAGTTTGGCGTGGCGGCAAAAACTCCGTAACAATTTCGCCGTGAAGGCTGAAACACAAAACCACTATTAGATTACAACTTTCTAACAATTGAATTTCTCAGTTCTTATAATATGAAATATACCTTGTTTTGTATATTTTGATCGATATTGTAAGTGTGGATGAGGAAGAATGGCATACGGTCACGTTTTCAATGGCCGGATCAGTGTGTACGGGTATGGAAGTAGCCCATTTTTCAGATGAAACTATGGGTTCAATCTGAGTTTCATTTGAATGGAGTGGAGTGTGTGTTGTGTAGTATCCCCCGTCCACAGTGGTGTGCATGGGCATTGTATGAATATCCGTTTATTCGGTTGGTTCAAGTTCATTGGGGATGGAATGTAAAGTGGGATCCGTTGGAAAAATAGCCTCTGTCATACATTTTGAGTCGGTTTGTGGACCATGGTAAGAAAAATGATCTACTGGAATTCGCCCACCAAGGTGCCACCAAAGGAAAATGTTTTAACCATATACTAATTGACCAAAATATCCTAATTAAAAGTTATACGTAACACAAGTAAGAGCACACCTCAAACAGTGCACGAACTCAATATTTGTACAGATCATTTCATGTCGAGATACAACTGGCGATAGTGTGTACGGGTTACTTAGTTTAGTACTAGCACGGTCGACCAAATATTCAAACAAAAAATTCGTCTCATTGGAAGGGGAAGTGTATGCGGACTGCTTAAGCGGCTTAATAAGAAGGAAACCGGTTCCTCTATCTCTCAACATATAATGTTGGTTACACATTCCGTTACGCTCAGACCTTAAGTGAACTTCCTACATTTGACAATGGGTAGTGTATATTTTTTTAATTATGTGGATGTAATAAGGATACGACTAGAATTGACTCTAACATTTCGTTTTTGAAAACCATTCTTGCACTTGTGAGAAACGTTCATTGTAAGAAATTAAATAATGAATAAAAAAAATTAGCCTGAGGATATGACCATTATATAAGAATTCTTTATCATGTATGTAAGGATGAAAAGAAAGTTTATCGACCTAACATCTAAACTGAAAAACCAGTGTTCATTTATACAGTTTCGAAAATGAGTAACGACCTAGATCCTCTACGATTTACTCAACTGGATTTTGGCCCTCAAAAAATAATTCTGATATATACATTACAGAGGATTCGAGTTTGTTGCATGGGTATAAAAATAGAATTAGCCACCTTAAATTAAATTTGAAGATAATTAAAGAATTTGAATATAATACGATTTGCGAATTATTGTTCTGGGAATAGCGAACTTACAGCTGCGGATAAAACATTACAACAGTTTTTAAATGGTGAACTCACTAAACTAATGAAAGATGCTAATACTTTACGAATGGATTTGATTTACATATCTCGTGAATGGGGTCACAGTTGTGAATTGAATCGTGTAACTGAAGAAATATGTAATTTGAAACATCAATTACAACTTCGCCAGTGGTTTGACGTGCAAGTGTACACTAATGCTGATGACTTATCACTATCTACCCTGATGGCCTTGTGAGTTTTTATTTACTCGGTCGACTTGAAGCGGCGTTTACCGTACTTAAACCAAGATTATGTAGACATTAAAACTGAATTGGGATTTTTAGAAAAAGATCTGCCTGTAATCCGGGTTGCGAATGATAGATGTGATGTGAGTGGTTTCGGTGCTGCTGAAAAAGAATTACAGCAAAGTTTGAATATGGAGTTAGTTCGATTAATGATTAAAAGTAAAAGGTTTCAAGGACAATGGTATTTGTTGTTACATGAATGTGGCAAAAAATCTGAACTTATCGTTTTAGGTGAAAAGATTTTTGCATTGCTGCAACTCTTGAAAAGCCGGTCATTATTTTATGTTCAAGTAAATGGGATTCACTGTCACGTTTTGATTGGCGTTGAGGATTAGATGCGTTTTTATGGGATCTATTATTGTTTTTAAAATACGCTTTATTTTTCCTGGCATTGTAAAATTTTCTGGCAGGATGTTGAGGACCTGGAAGGGCGTCTACTGCAGTAACGAGTACTTCTGCAATCTGCTGAACTAATTTGGAAAGAGCATCTAATTCTGGCTGTAGTACCAAGAATTACTCCAGGATACTTGAGAAGTTGTTTAATTTGGCAGTAATTAAGTCTTTCTTGTTCTGCTTAATTGTCTCGATATCCTCACTTCCCACACTTGACCTATCAACTGCGGTATTCGGACCTTGGTTTCTCTGAACCACACTTTGTCGATGCAATTGTTGATGTGATTTCGCTATGTGTATTTACAATCCGTTTTGCCCCCAGCAAAACTGATCACAATGTGGGCATTTAGTGTCAAGAGAAGTATATGGGCCGACTTTTATTCTCATCATCTGAACCACATGGAAATACAGATTCTTCCCTTTTTGAAGAAGACGATGACTGAATGATTGGTCTGTTATAAGTTTTGTTATATCTGTTAATATTACCCGATTGGAACGGCGAGTTGTAAGGGGGGAGCCAAGACGCTTGTAGACAGCAACTCCTCCACTTCTATATAATTATCCATAATAGGATAAAATAGCTCTGAGAATGTCATACTGGGTTTTCGTCCAAGTCTTCGGTACAGATATTCCATCCGAAAGTGGTGAGTCATTTCCGATGATGTCAGTTATCAAGTTGTCCATGTCCGTCAATTATGCCTTTGGACCTCCTCCACGACCAGTCTTGTTCCTATTGTCTCTTTTCTCCTAAAAGAATATATGAGTTATGTCACTCAATACAAAAATAAAATTTTCTAATATAATAACACACATAAAGTACAATTTGAAGTGTCATATAAATTAGAATTTAGTAATTACCAAGGCTCGTCCTTTCCAACTCGCGAAATTCGTGTCTCGTGCGTATCTCCAGTCCTTGTCCCTCGGAATGACTGCTAAACTTTGTTCTCTTGTTAAAACTTCAATCCAAGCTTCTTTCTTGTCCTCTTTGGTGAGTATGTTACTAAATCTCCCAATGTTAGAAGTATGATTTTTTTGTCCATTTAACCGTTTGTCCACGTAATGAAGACTACGCTAAATACAGCAGCAATAAATATGTTTAAAATGTGACTAATTGTAAAGTAATTTATCCTAAGATATCAAAATGTTCCGTACGTTCAAAATTTCTTCAACGTTATAGTGTGAAGATTATAAAAAATAAAAAAATAATACAAGAAATGCTATAAGAGTAAATAAAATTAAAATACGTCAAAATTAATTTAGACTGAGGTTTAAGTGAAATCCGTACGCAGAATTAAGTTTCTTTTAAGCTGCTGTGTCTAAAAAATAGAAAAATTCTTGCTTCCGAACAATCCTTCATACAGTTCATCATCTGTTTGACCATTCCAAGAGTCATACAGGATGACTGAATTTTCTAATAAATACGGTTCTAATGCCTGTATATATTTTCTGACTAGACCTTTGTTCAGTTTACCGGAAAGACTGCAGACCACTTCGACATTTGATGGTCATAAGATATTCTTTTCAACAGTCGGATTTTTGAATTGGATTTTTCTTGCAGACATATAAACATTGGTTGTATCGTGTATGAGTAAGTTGTTGCATTTTTTGACTTTACACACCCAGCAGTCACTTTCTCACCGTTAAACGAGAGAGTACGCGTTGACTTCATCTCATAATTGAAATCGCTTTCGTCGGTATTGAGCACAGAGTAATCTGTAAATTCTTGACATATTTTATTAGCATCGGCAACGAACCTCTTCGACGACTCCAAAATATCGGCAATATCTTTCTGATAATTTTGTCCAACGATCTTCACAATTTTCGTTGACGATATGCTTACTGTTACTACGGTTCCTTTTAGTCCTTTACCTCTCAGATTATTAAACATTATTGTCAGATCCCAGGATTTCTACTCACCTTCAACTACCTAGCCTAGCATCACAAATAAATATAAAAACAACAATTCACTACTGGCGACGTAGAAAATAATTAGGTTTCAATGAGCAGTGTTCTTCCTAAATTGCACACACATTAATTTTGCCGCGCTATGTACTCATTGCAATGTATGTTCCCAGCCTATACGGTTCACCAATTCTCCCCATGAACTCTAGAGCCATTCCTACTTGTCTATCTGTTGCCAGGCTAAAATATTCTAGCCAATTTACAGCCTAGTTGATGCATGTGAAAGAGAGAACTTATCATCTTTACTCCCCGGGCTCATTCACTTGCACTATCGATTTTTGTTGTAGTCCCTTCTCTTCTTAATCCAAGCTATAATAAATTTTAGGTGCAGTTGAACATGGTTGTGCAAGTAGTATTCCCTTTATTACATAGTGTATATTTTTCCATATTCTTTTCCTCAAATACACATGTATTCAGTCTTTGATACAATCCAACACAACCCACACTGAAGCCCCAGTCGTTGTTACACATACAACGCCAATTTGGTTGTTATAGCCATCAATAGCAACGGAGTTGATATGCTTTTCAGACCATCCCAACATAGCCACACATGTTTATAAAACGTTTTATTCATATTCCGGAGATATTGTAGAGTAATTGTTCTTTTGAGTAATCTTATTTCTTCCATAGTTTGTCTGTGTTGTTTTTCTGGCAGAACGCATTCACGTTGTTCGTCGTTCAATACTGTATCATAAAATGGTTCACTTTCTTGACGATACATTAGTCGAGGTAAACCCAACACTGATGGGTTATTACATGGTAAGTGTGGTGTACGAGGATTTAAATGTACAGCCCGGCCCCAGCTGAATGCAACTAATGGACGAATCACTTGCCAGTATAGTATTTCATAAGACAAAACGTCATCAACTGGGTCACTCACTAATTTTATCTGCACGCTGAGCATTGGACGCGTAGCTATTTTTTCTCCATTAAAGTCATCTGTTAGATCAAACTTATCGTAGCATTCCTGGATATCGAATATCAATAGAACGGTATGGAGCTTGCGCCATGGACGCCCTACCATGAATTTAGTCCAAAACTCATGTGTTTGATATATTTCTAAACTTTCACAATTTATTCGTTCGATGTGGTAACGACTAAAAATGCGCTCACTAAAGCACCGCATCATTTCTTCCTGGGTCAACAGCGACTGCCAACTAGGTCCTTACAAAGTAAGGAAGTCTGTCCCTTGCCCTTGATCCCCATCCTTTGTAAGGGTCTGGGTAATTTTATCAAAGGGACCTACAGAGAACTTTACTCCTTGGGCTCATGAAATAACCTTTAGCTATTATTATTATCTTTATATGTAGCAGTCCAGGTTGTACATTGGGAATTATTTTCCTTTCACATATCCAACCCCACCACACGCCAGAGAATAATTTTGTAAAAGAACAGATGGACAAACCCAGAGAATAATTTTGTAAAAGATCAGATATACAAACCCAGAGAATAGTTTTGTAAAAGAACAGATGGAAAAGTAGGGTCCTATTTTATTTATTTTTGTCTCTTTCTACCAGCCCCATTCATACAACATGCAGAGAAAATACACTATCACTGGTCGGGAAGGGTCATAGGCATTTATTTCCACTCCCTTAATGTGCGTCGGAGGAGCAATTTTTTGTGAATGCTTCGTTTTCTGTGATGTTTACCCTTCCTAGATATATTTTCTTTCTAGATCTACTATCAAACTACTAGTTGACTAAATATTACGTGTTCCCGCGACCTGCACTTAGAACACGCTCCCACAACTAATTTTTTTTATGGTTTATTCTTCCCCTTCGCCTTATTCGATCTGGTACACTACAAAATCACTTTCGAGTGGATCGATTGACACGATGAAGCAGAGGGCCATTGAAAATTTAACGTTCATCCGCGCTGACGCCAATACTATGGAATACAATCCTAGACCAGGAGTCTACCAAGCTACGCATGCGACCGGTCTTGTGTTTTTTTTGAAAGTTGAGTTGAAGGGACAAGCAGCCAGAGGATACGAAATAGATAAAATTCTGTCCATCGGAACCCCAATTTGGATTTTCAATAGATTTTCTCTTATTGTGTAGGTATTGTGTCTATTCACAATACTTTAGACCAATTACATATTCATCATGTGTCCGAATTTTTGGTTTTTCCGGATAAACCTTCACTGTTTTCAATTGGAATTAACGTATTGTTTGTCTGATATTATTGAGTATTATAGTGAGGAGCAAGTTGAGCGTTTCAGGGATATTGTGTCACCACTGAAACAAGTGCAGCAGAGTGTGAGTGATTTAACTGTAGTTCTTCAAGACCCTAAACTATGCTTCGGCTGTCACAGTGAATTTATTATAACTTTCACTTACGAACTACTGGTATACTAACATTCCATCGCCCAAACAAAGCCAAAAAAATCACAATCCCATTTCCTTTACAATTTCCCTTTCATTTAACTGCCTATGCTTTCATTGCCTGTTACAGTAGAAACTTACGAACGGTCTGGCCGTAGCTCACTGATGCTTTTGAGGGCCTCTTTGTTCCATTCAGTTGAAAGAAGCCCTGTTTCACTTCACTGACTTTATAAAGGTCAACATTTCCTGCCCATTGTATCAAAAATTGTTTAATATCAAAGGTCACGTTTTCTATATGGATCCAATGTAGTGCATGGTAAAATGATTCTAGCAGTCTCGGATGTCACATTCGATTCGACAGAGATTGTCAGCACTAGACCTTAGTTCCAGCTTCCGGAACTAAGCATATCATATTTGTCTTATCAACTTGCCTTATATTCAATAAAGATTTCTATTCCAAAATAAATTCGTACGACTTACCTTCCATGACGACTTTTCATTGGTACTAGGCGGAAGAATAATATCTTTTCTACCCATAATATATTAGCTAATGTTAATGCAGAAATTATTGTCATAAATATTCTCTATCTATTTGTGAACTCGTTAATGGGACGACTACACAGCCAGATGGTTGAATCATTCTCACTTAATAACAAAGCAAAAAAATCCATCTAAGGTGTGGCGTGACTGGATGAGAGAAATGGGCGTGGCGAGATGAAATTTGTCGAATTCTAAGAATATCTGGACGATCGTCAGAAGAAATTAAACCATACAGGGTTCAGGCTCATAAAATTTTAGTCGTGAACAGAGGACTGAGTGCACAATCACAAATGTAGAAGTCTCTTCTGGTCAGGGAAGCCAGGATAGAAAAATGTGAACAGCTATACATATATATTACAATTTGAGTAGGTAATTTTGAACGTATTCCCTACGTTATTACTTTTTTGTTAATTCATTTTAGCTCACGAAGACTTGGTAACAAATCCGGGGAAGACGTTTGTGAAAGTATTGAAAATGAAGCATATGCAAATGAACTTCGCAGACAGAGTTCTCAGTGCGATGAAAAGATGTCACCACCCATCAGGATAAGCGGTAGAGTGACTCAGAAACCGACAAAATATTTAGTCCGTCCAATGTAGTAGATTTCTCGCGTCGCCGACGTGACCTCACGAAAGGAAATGACAGGGAAAATTAGGCGTCAAGATCAGGAAACGAAGAGCAGTTTACGGCGGAAAATTCAGAATCAGGTGAGTCATTTCACGCGTGATGGGTCTATGATGCTTGAATTCTCTCCAAAACTACAAATACTGAAATGTTTTCTGAGTCGACAAATGTATTATTTATTTTTATTTTCTAAACTAATTTTATAATTTTATAATGTAAAAATTGTTTATTATATATTTTTTTTGTAACGCTATTAATTTGTACCATTATTATTGCATGTGACAATATATCACAAAAAGTAATTTTAATTGAAATATAACTAAAAAACAAATACTACTATGTTCTGGGATGTGGAGCACACTCTTTCAACACTGAACATGTATCTTCACGGGAAGCGATGGAGTATTACGAAGACACACGTGAAGAGCGGGCATTCCCTCCTGTGTGATCAGAATCACATCTCTCTTCTGTGTGCGACTCATCCCAAATATTATCGTCCTCCGCGGGGTGAAACTTATCCAACCTACATTTGTTACACTAGTAATGTACTGCTTTCCTTGCCTCCACAGTGCAAAAGATATTTGATAAAATATTTGCAGATCAAGAATCAAGTTCATGGTAATAGTAAAAGTTCATATCTTTAATAATTCATAACTTTTTATAAAAATAAAAACACGATTGTTCATTAGAATGTACTTTTTTTTGTTTTCAGTCATCTAGAACTCCAACGAAAAGCTGCCAGTGAGAATTTGAAGAAACGACGGTTTTCATTAGCTGATAAATGTACTTCGTCAAACTCCGCCATTATGTGTTTACCCATTGATGAGGATTCTTTTGAGTCTAGTCCAAATAAACAAAATCAATTGTGACCACTGAACTGTCAGAGCCAATGCAGGTACGTGGACGCGTACGTTTTCTCAATCCACATTTTTTATAGTTCTCCCCGTCCTACCAGAGTCATCATCCAACAAAAATCGTACTTTTATTTGGTATGGGGTTAATTTTACGCTACGTAAAAATACAATAGTCAATAGCCCTTGTCATAATTATTTCCGTTCATGGTTCATAATCGTTCAAAAACAAGTCCAGGTCATCCACCTCCATAATTAAAAAAAATGAAAAAATAAATACGATTCGCAGTACTGCGTGCCTGCCGAACAATGAATAGTCGTCTTTCCAAGGAACCTCCCGGATTAATCTTCTATATTCGTTTGCGTGAAAAAGCAGCCTTATTTCTTTCACACGCCACGTTCATATAAGTTTGTGAACACCCAAAAATAATTAGCTCGAGAATGGAAAATTTTTAAGCACAATCGTCGACATGGACCTAAACGTTTTCAAAACATTTCCCGTAAATATATATTCAATGAATAATTTAGAATACATTGCCAGCATCTGGATTTCCATGGCAAGCAGTGACGAAGGCAGATTTGCATAGGAAAGGTTTACAACATTATACGGTGAGTTATACCTAATGGTATATTAATGGGACATTAATTAAGAGTTCTCTGGCTATGACTGCCTCTAATCGACTTCTTACTTGCACGACTATTGGACCGTAGCTCCCATCAAGTTTTTTGAGAAAGAACTGAAAACAACTTCTAAGGATAATACCATATTAGCTAGTTATTAACAAACATATAGTAGTATCAATTACCATTGACGAAAAATTATATCGGAATTTTTATTAGGTTGCTAACCCAATCTGCACGGAAATAAAGGATGTTGGTGGACTGAGGAGATTCAGTAAACTACGCGATCTGCAAGAATTAGGACTCTATGTCAAACGAATCAATGCACTGCACTTATGTCTACTCTACTTAGTGGTGTCAATAATGGGTGGCTGGAGGGCAGTCGCAGAGTGCCAAGGGCCCTCTACCGCTTCAAAGTGCAATTTCTTCGGGATACATTTTATTACAGGTACTCTAACCCTGTATACCACGAAGAGACAATTGTATCGAAAAACCTGAATTTTAATGCCTGGCTGGTATCACATTTCGGAAAAGTCCTTGGCGATACCAATAAATGTAGTTTAATATGTATATTTTATAATTACTTTATGTCAGAAGTTGGAACAGAGAAAGTTGGAGACCGGTATGTTTTGTGTGAGCCTACGGCTATCTCAGTTTTCTTGTTCTAACTTGATCAATTAATAACTTAAAACAACTCAACTCTCTTGACAACTGTTAGTCTTTATTTGGTGGTTAAGGTAGATAATTGAATTAAGCCAGTTACAATGAACGAATGTGAGAATACAAACTAAGGTGGACTAAATGAATTATTATAACAGTAACAGTACAATAAAAATAAATGTGTAATCCATATATTTATATTCCATTTTTTGTAGTGTAAATTTTTCCCGTAAGCTGGAGTTTTTCTCACGCCCGTTTGTAAAGCTCAGCACGTGCTGTCGGGTTGTAATTTTATATCATTGTGCCTTTTTTCCCACCGAAAGCGTAGCACGTGCCATCGATTGTTAATTTTAATCAAATTGTGACTTTGTTCCCACCGAAAGCAAGCCACGCGTGGTCGGTCGTTCACTTATTTGCATTGTGATATTTTTATATTTTTTTACCAGTGAATTAGTGGTTGTGGGCATTGCAATTGTTGCGTTTTTGGTTTGTACAGAAAGGAAGAGTATAAGTGAATAGAGGACCAGTTCATTCTTCTATTGTATCATACAATGGAAGTTTATTTGCCTTCACTAAGTCGTTTTGTATGGTATAAACATACAGTTTAACGAGTCGAACCTCATCTCAACAACCTTCATGATGAGAAGAACCCTTTCTTTTCATTTTTCTGTACCCATAAATGAGAAGGACCCTGCATTTATTTGTGTGTTCCCGTATAATGTGCCATGAACAAGTTACAATTCTGCTCAACAGTTTTAGGTTCGATTTTTTATATTACATGAACGTGCAGATAAGAATTTTGGTCAAGCATACTGGAACTGGCTTCTTATGCGTTACTTGGTAAGTAAAATATAGTATGAAGAATCGAAGTGTTTACGTTTAAGAATAATATATCATTAAGACACGAAACGTTCTTTCAAAACTGGAGTATTAGTTGTGATACCAGACGCCTTGAATTTTTTCATTGTAACACAATATTAATTTAAATACTCAAATATTCATTGTGACAAAATATTCATTGAAATACTCAAATCTTGATTTGTGACAACATATTCATTCAAACACTCAAATCTTCATTTTGACAAAAAATATTCATTCGAATACTCAAATCTTCCTTGTGTCAAACGATTAATTGCAGTTGGGTTCATATTGTTACTCCTGGTGGAGGGTGTTGAGACTCAAATTACCGTGAGACCTTTTGGTGAGAGGAATCCTATTTTAATATTAAATTATATTTGAGAAGGTATGATTTATTTAAGGCGAATTATTTTGTCCTAGAACACGAATACTACTAGAATCTGTAGGTTTATTTTTAAAAATGACTCTGCTTCCATTCGATCATTTGCGATAATTTACAGTGTCTTAGAAATAGGTAAAGGATGGAAGATACTGTCGATTCATATATGATTGAACGTGAAACGAAATCTATCTTTTTTTAATTTGCAGTAGGCGAATGTGCGAATTTTAGTCAGCAGTGTCAGCGATGTATTCAGAGCTCCTGTTACTACTACCCGATAGAAAATCCAATGACCTCCAATGACATTTACTGGCCGCCGTATATGAAACCGCCGATGCGACAGTATGCTCCGAACCAATTCAGAACGGTCGAACAGAGTAACAATTATGTGCCACCTACGACACCAACACTACTTGAAGTTGTCACAACTACTCCATCTGATCTGACACAAATGCAGGTGGGCAACTCTTCATCTGGATTGGTGAGAATTTTTTTAGTGAAATGCATTGATATAAAATAGCCCTACATATGGCATTGACGTAATTGTTTCTTTTTAATTGGCTTGGCGATTTTGGTGTTGATTCTCTCTCTGGTTTTGATTACATACTATCGTAAAGCTCAAGGACGGAACTATGCAGTGAATCCATGAGTCTCTGACCCCTTTTCTTTTATTCGGTGAGTCCTGAAATATACATGATAATTTCATTGAATTACGAATTAATTGTCTTCATTAATTAATGATTTTGTTTTTTTTGTTTTACAGGCTCCCTGTCTGTTACAAGGTACAATCAGAAGACCAAGCAATCTAAGACTGAAAACCAATCAACTAAGATTTTAGCTCAGCTTTTTTTAAAATCACAACATTTTTACTTTATCACTTTAACTTTTAATTTATCATTCTAACTTTCAGATTTATTTAACTTTTGAATTTATTATTTTGAACATATTATGTATATTTACTACTTCTTATTGTACTTAATAAAAACAAGCGTTCTATTCTAGCCTTCAGCTTTCGTCGTATTTTTTCGATTCAAACACTAGGACCATACCCTTCCCTTTCCATACATAAAGTTTACGAGTGTTTTTGAAAAGATTCATTTTGAAAAAGTATCAGGCAAATGAGTAGCTATTGTTTGTGTGAGGAATTCGGCTGCAGTAAAATTGTTCAGGATCATTAACCACCTTCGGAAATAGTCCTTTTTCTACAGTCAGTTTCTGACCAGAGTAGTTTCCCACACTACCTTAATGTCAAAGTGTATCAGTACCTCACCATAAAAATTGAGACCAAAAAACTGAAATCAGACATTCAGAGGCCAAAGGGTGATAATTTAAAGTTTTGATAATAATTACAATTTTAACCCTAATGGCATTTTCTATTTGCTCAATTA